>UFQX01000857.1:73882-103536 GCA_900497675.1 Arapaima gigas | reverse complement strand
TTTTTTTTTTTGTTTTTTTTTTTTTTTTTTTTTTTTTTTTTTTTTTTGTGCTTCACTTTTCTCAGCAATCTTCCTGAAAGGGTTCTTGACAATTCACTGAACCTTCAAGCATTTTTGAAAATCATGTTTGTGCTTATTAATACGCTCTCAAGGTAATTAAAGTATATAAGATAATGGTTGTATGTCACATAATGCTTTGCTGTGTCGTGTTCAAAATTCAAGGTTTAGAAGGAACACAATTGTTTCGTAAAGGACTTATACCAGGCATTTGTTAAAAGGAATAATTGTTCTTTTAGTTTCCACCCATACAGCAAGACCTTACCATTTAATCGTCCCTGTAATACAAAAGTGAGTCGGTGTGATTTAGTTTTCTCCACAATATAAAAAAGCAGACACCGCAGTGTTAATTAGGGTAAAAAGTCCTTAAGATTTGCTTTAAATTCTAATTATGAAAAAACAGCCATTTCATGTGATGGAAAAAAGAGAGAATAGAAAATTGGGACTGCTAACAGTGACCTCTGTGCACCTTCGATTTGTCACCAAACTGTGGTCTTTGTCGGTTGAAATTTTTAATTTCGCCATGCTTTAGAGTGGTAGTAAAAAGGGCATTGTGGAGCGAGACAAACCACTGCCTGCGGTGTTAGCATCGAAGGCTTCCTTTCACAGCCACAAATAGATGCACTCTCTCTCGCTCTCTCTCCCCCTCTCCTCATGGCACAATTTAAATACATGGTGAATAAGAGTTAGCAGACATGAAATGGCGGATTAATTGAATCCAGTGCGAGTCTTTGGTTCTCCCAGCTGGACCAGTCCTTTAGAAAAACACAAGGCTGTCCTAATTGTGGGAAACACAAAAAGTATCCTTCAAATTCCTTCGCCCTAAACGAGAGCGGGAACTCCATTCAGCCGCATAATAGACCTATTAGCTGCTTAACTCAGCCGCGTACATGGGAAGATTTTCTTTTGCTCGGTGTGTGTGGTTGTGTGGTTTTGTGTGTGTGTGTGTGTGCGTGCAGTGGGGACCTACAGGTAAGTGTATTCAGAGGAGGTGCAGTGGTCATAACATTTTGTGATAAAGCCACAAGATTTTGTATACATTTTTGAACATATTTAACAAACTGTTTTGCATTTTTCTCCACAACCACAGCAACCATACCATTCCAGGATTGATGTCCTGATTGATGAGGTCTTTAAGGAGATGATTTCCTGCTTGGTGTCTAAGGTACAGTGTGTGAGGGTCCTGCTTCTCTTTTGGGGAAGTCAGGCAGGCTGCAAGTAGTGGGAGGTCATCACTTGAGCATGCCATTATGAAGTAAACCTTCCCCATTACATCTGTAGTGCAGTAGTAAGAAAACCTGAGACAGTTGTACTATAGGACAGTAGTTATGTTGTATCGTAGCATTCAAGAGTTATCAGAAGTAATAAACAGTTGCACCGGTCAACCTAGAATGCGAATAAATAAAGTGTCGCTTTTGATCCTGCTTGTTTGCCCCTGCAGTTTGCTGCAGTTTTAGACGGACTGCTGTCCAAGCTCTCAAGATACGATGAAGGGACGTTCCTCTCCTCCATCCTGACCTTCACAGTAAGTTGCCTTGATGCATCAGGAGCGGTCAGATGTGCTGCTTTTATTTGTTTGTTATGAATTTTGGATATAACTAGTGACACGCTGAGTCTTCATATCTTTCTCATTTCAAGGTGAAAGCAGCTTCCAAATATGTGGATGTTCCCGTAAGTATGCGGCAGCTGTCATTTAGACAGAATGACATTTGTCATTAAATATATATTAATTTGAAAAACATATTTCTACTTTGAGCAACTTGGTGCTTTGCTGGATGGCAGCATGTCAGATAATGTCGTTGTCCTAATGAATTAAGGTAAAGGAGGTTAATTGTGAACAAAACTTAAGAGAATGTTCTGCACAACAGCAAGGTATTAGTCGTAGGTTGATGTAATAAACTTCACAAGAAGGAGACTATTTGCAACCATTATACTGAGCACGTTACGAAATTATGATACAAAACGCCAAGACTCAAAAATAGAAAGCTGTCTACATCTACACATAAAGAGACATGTGAAATTAATTTAAGCTGCTGGTATAACATTGAGTTTTTGTGGCTGCTTAGTGCAAGAACCAAGTAGCAAGTGGATGGGAATTAACCAAGTGGTAAGTGGATCCATCCAGTGTTAATGATGGTCCATCCAGTGTTAATGATGCAGTTTTATGTAACCCTCCTCACCACTTTTTGGACTTAAGACTTTTTTTTCCATGGATTTTATAATAGATATCTCCTGTAATGAAGCCAAGCTACATTTTCATGTCCTGAGGGACAACTGACATCCCCATGAGGTGCATTTTATTCACAGAATACGTTTATTTTTGTGACATTCCTACTATAGTATATGAACCAAAGATGAACCATCTTTGTCTATGGTTTTTTCAACATTGTAATGTATCTTCAGCACGCTAACCAATTCACCTTAACGTGCCGCATAAACTTGGTATATGCCATCCTGGAGATGCATGTATCAGTGGTGTAATGGTGTGGCAAACATGCTATTTACTTCTATTTTTAATTTTGGATTTCTTTGTGCATATTGAGGCCGGTAGCAATTAAAAGAAGATCTGAAAAAGCAGAGCACTGCACAGAATGGACCCGGGGTCAGCAAAGCACTCTGGTTAATGGCTATGGATTTGGCTTTATATGATGTGCTGTCGTGGAACGCGCTAGTCTGGCAAAATGGCACAGCTTGGCCACAGCCTTCCACTCACTGAAGTTCCCAGAGATGTTTTTACAGCTCTAATATCCTCTGTAAACCTAAAATTATAATGTAACCTCCACCCTGCCCTTTTGTGCGGGGAGAAAGCAAAGAACGTAAGCCTACTTAACAGCACCGTGAAAGAAAGAGCCCCTGAAAGGTGTCGAGACGGTTCCCGCTTTGGCTGTAAACATATTTGCACCCTTGTCACGAGAGGTTAAGCTCCTTTAGTTCTCTTAGTTCTCTGAGTCATCACTCATACAGCTTGGCTTGAATGCCCCCTCCTGCGGGAGCGTGTATACACATATACACACACACACACACACACACACACACACAAGCAGGTGCACTGACATGCAAGGACACTTGCAAAGATGTACACAGCACAGGAACTATTTGAAACACACACACACACACACACACACACACACAGGGAGGACACAGGCGCACACAGACCTGTAAGGCCGCACCTGGGAAAGGCAGGTCCAGCGCAGGAAGCCAGTGTCTTTGCAGCATGTAATTACAGCACAGTTCTTCCCCACCTCCTTTCTTTCTTTTTGGCACTTTTCCTTCTAGGTGAACCATTCAATAATACACACTTTATCTGTTATATTGTTCACCTTGTATTCAGCCCCAACGACGACTTTGCCACACCCACGCAGGGTCCTCTTTTTTGAGAACTTTCCAGTGCCAGCTGTGATGGCCTTTGTTGCCTGAAGTACATGTTGTATCAGAGCTTTGTGGCACGAGGAGAAGGACAATGCTCAGTTCTGTTGCCCCAGAGAAGCAGGGAGGCTATGGGCAGAGATGATGTGCTGGTGTGGTCTTCCTCCCCAGATCTGCTTCCATGGTGCCGAAGGTGATGTATCCACATCAGTGGACCCCAGGGAATGTCAATGCTGGGACCCACCTGGGCAACGGAGGCTTTCTTCACAGTTAATAGTGAAACCACCTTCTCACCAGCCTTATGGCAAACAGCCAATCAGCACATGTCATTCTGGATTTAAAACTCACATGTTAGTGTTCCAGATGGTTGTTTGGTTCTTAACAAAGCTGGCCACAAGTCAGGCTACATAATGGCAGAAAAAGTTCTATATTTATAATTTTTTGAGCACGTTGGTCCTGGCTGTTTTTGGAGACTTTGCTTTATTATGAAAGAAAGGGTGTTGCATGCAAGTTGAACTGAGGGACATTGTTTCTGTATGTATGTAGTACATCCCTGGTGCCAGACCACTGAAAGCCCATCACTGGGGAGCTAACCACAGCTGTCACTATTAGCTGCTTATGTTGTATATGTTGTCATTAAGAATTCACTGCTGCCTTTCAATGGAGGTAGAACAAGGGGGGCACCCTAGGTGTGAAGTTCCCATCTGGCATTACAGAGGTGGGGGAGGGGATCCCTTCTTGTTAAAGCTCCTCACGTTCAATTATCCTGTACTGTAGGAGCTTTTGGTTCAAATGAGGAGGGAATCTTGCGCGTCCGTCTTTTTCACAAGAACAAAGTTCAGTCGGTCTTCATTCAGGGAAAGAGACATACTCAGGTACAGAAATTGCCAAAAGAGACCGCTCCCCCAGCAGCATCTCCTGCAGTCATCTGTCAAAAAACAGTACTCTCATCAGCATGCAACAAGATAAACGTCAGAATGTTAACATTTGAATTTGGAGTCTTTTAGCAATATAAGTAGAAATACATTTTTGTTCGTAATCAATAACAACGTGACCAGCATTGCATGTGTTTATGGGATAAATCAGTCTGTTTGACGTTGCATAGTTTGTGTAGGTGACATTTTAATTTTCATTTGAGTCTTTGTTTTAATGTAGTGCAAAGTTAATGGAAAAAAATGTTGAAATGAGTCTTACAGAATATTTTTGTATTTATGATGGCTGTTTGACACATTTACATGACCTTAATTTCAGCCTTTACGAATAAGTCGGGGTCCATGTCTGTAATTGTGCCTTTCCTGGTTATATAGGAAGCAGATGCTGATCAACACTGCATTTGTTTGTGATGAATTGGTTAACATTAAAATAATTGTAGATTATAAAACTGAAAAAATATGTAATCTGCTCAACATCCCATTCAATCAATAGTTATAATTTTATTGTTGTTTCAGATTAATAAAAGGTAATTTAATAAAGCTATTGCAAAAGACTCATCGCCCCTCCAGTTTGAACCCTGCCTCACATCCTTTATTTCCAGGACAGGTTCTGTAACACATCTACCCTGCAGATATATTTACTTTTTTAAATTTTATTATTATTTTTTTAAATTCATAGAAGTGCTGTGTGAGGTTTTTACAAATCTATTCAGTCACTAAATTGAGAGGCTTCTGTATTGTTAGTCATTTTAGAGATTACAATGCAGTAATTGGACCTACAGACAAATCAAGCTTTGAACAGACTTCTGGTCCCAACTGTGTTCCTAAGATGTTTGTTGCAGGAGTGCTAAGTATTACATCGGATCAGATTAGAGCTGTTGCGTTTGCATGTGCTGAATTATATTTTCCGTATTTAGTCCTGGAACAAGAATGGCAAAGAATGCAGAATCCTCGCAGGTTTTGTTGCTAGAAGGATCTTTTTTGACATTTATCACTGTGCACTTCACTGTGAGGCAGGGACATGAATGTAGCTGTCGGCATATTTTCCCCCCCTATTTTGCCGTTTTGCTTCGTCCTTGATGCCTTATCAAGAAAGGGATTTATTGTCCTAGCTGCTAATTAAAATGCCCCCAGCAATGAGCATGATCTGTCTCTATATGGTTTGTGGGCCAGTGGAGGGGGGGGCAGATTGCTTCCCAAGAGAAAAATGACACAGTGATGGAGCTGCTGTTTCCGGGCTCAATTTTATGTATTTTTTTGCTGTCTGGTGGGATATGTGATATCCAGAGATGAAATGCANGGGCTCAATTTTATGTATTTTTTTGCTGTCTGGTGGGATATGTGATATCCAGAGATGAAATGCAATTTCAGAAGTACATAGGAATTTTAACAGCACAAAGTTCATAGCAGTTTTTCAGAGTAAAAAAGTTACATATTTTGGCATCTTAATACGACGATTGTTAATTGGAACTTGGAATTTGGATAACTACCGATTATTCGTTTGTTCGTTCATTTGTTATTAATGGCGAGCAGATTACTTTTTTTATTGTTCAACATTCTAAAAAACTGAAAAATTAATGGAACGTATATTGAGCTTCTTTCGGGGTTAATGTATTCTTATATTATGTCGTGTATGGAAAGGTTGTTCAGCTGACACTGTGGAGGGCTGAGGCCAGGAGGGTGTTGCTCCAACTGGATGGCTGACTGTCCACTGACGCAGCTCACTGTCCTGAGCAAACTTGTTAAACTCTCTTTCTGAGCTCTCAATGCTGTGTAGGAAGAGCCGAAGAACATGCTTGGCCACCCAGAGTTGTAGTTAAAAAAGCCTTGATATAACGTGTAGTCACAATTGAGCACTATTGTACAGATGTGAATAATGTCTAAATGTAACAAAAATTTGTTTTTATTTTCCCAGCAACTATTTACTTACAAAAGTCTGTTTGCAACATTGAATTTGGTCTGTCACCTGAATGGAAAAGCTACACATTTTTCTTGCTGTGGAAGAGAAGAGAAGAGTAGAAGAGTAAACATTAGCGAAGAAGTAGGCTGGCTTGTGAGAGCAATCCTCCAAGGACTGACTCTGGTGTCTGTCAGTGTCTGTGCCTCTCTGGGAACCATTAATGCCATTATGTTTGTCGATTTTTGTTGTCTCTCTGTCTCCACACAGAAGCCCGGTATGGATCTGGCAGACACCTACATTACCTTTGTGAGGCAGAACCAGGACATCCTGAGAGATCGGGTCAATGAGGAGATGTACACGGAGAAGGTGTTTGAGGTGCGTCTCAGCCTTGGGCTGCCACACACTAAATGGCAGACTGACTGTACGTCAAGGTTGCAGCTGTTCTTTACTCCATTCCCAGGCTGTGATTTTTATTTCATTTTGCAGGCATACAGACTCCCGAGTCACAGTTGCACATTGTTAAAGCAACAAAGGATTCTTTCTCTCCTGCCACTTTAATGTAGAAGCAGCCTTTCAGGACACTAAAAATGCTAAATTATTCTCCATTTAAGTAACAGGGAGGTATTGTTGTCCATTGTCTGCACGAGAGGAGTCTGTTGGAAATGAAGAACCTTAAACATTTCCACTACCTAGTTTGCTATATAAATCTATAGAATAACTTCCAAAATAGCAACAGATCATAATATTGTTGAATGGGGTGGTTTGTGTCTTGGCAATATTCTTATTCTCAATACTTTGATATTGTGTTGTAATTTGATGTTTTTACAAAAAAAAAAAACTATAAAGCAACTATTTTAGATTCTGTACAGAAGTTTGAATTTACATGTTCATTAACACCTTGGCTTCATAAACATTGTGACAACCCGATAATATTATGTTACGTTTGGTTTCCGCTGGTGTGTGGGTGACAGGCACCGACACGCGTTTGTTGTTGGATGTGTGTGTCGTGCGCCGTTTACAGCTGTGTTTGGTTGGGGTGCTGGAAGAGGGCGCTGGCTGGCGCTACTTCTGCACCTGAGCCCAAGGTTGGCGGGGACTGGGGGGGGGCAGTGGAGCATCTGGTATCCAGCATGTTAAAAGCAGGTGATTTTTATGGACCATTTTTTTCCTCCATGTGACAGAAATGTTCTGGATTTATGTCGCTCCAAATTCCTATTTGATGAAGTTGATTTTGCTTTTTGATTTTTGTTCTATTTATTTATTAATATATGTCATTATTTTTTCATACCCAAATCAGTCCTTCACTTCCTTGAATGTTCAAATTCTGACAACAAGCTATTTTATGACACTTTTTGAAAGTGCCCACTGCCATTTTTTTACTCATATTTACACAGATGTATCAGGATCTTTACACTGGGCTGAAGTTCCATTCAATTTTTTTGTGAAAATGAGTCTGTTTACCTGCTGTCTTAACCTGCTTTATCTCACAGAAATGAGGCTACATCTGTCTGGACTTTATACAGTCCATTTTAATTTCAGCCTTTGAAGAAAATTACACACAAAAATTGAAATAACAATTCCACTTGTGTCTATAAGCAATATATTTTGGAGTTCATTTATTAATGCCACCTCCTTTTTTCCAAGTACAGTTATGGCACTCTTCTTTCTGTCTCACTTGTACCAGTTTCTCCATGGTGCCTCTGAGAGGTTGGATGAAATTGACCTCCTGCTTCTCAGGTGGACTTTTTTAACCCACTGATATCTGGGTGTCATTTTTTTGTAGCGCAGCATTAAGTAGCTGGTAGAGAGAAGCTGGTTTTGTATGCAGCTGGGCAGACTGAGCTTGAAGTTCTGATAGTTTGACCAGCTCAGCTGAAATACTCTGTGTGGCTTCTTGCTGTCATTTTATTTCATAGAAAGATGATGGAAGATCAGCCCTTGAATGACTTGGAGGTTGTATTTTGTCAAATGAGCAGATAAGCTACACCGCAGTATAAATGTTTGTATATATTGTTAGGTATACATCACAGGATTATGTGTGATTTTATTTTCTGTGCATGGTTTCCCAGGAGAATTTTTCTAGAAGTTGCTGCTGAGTGTTGAAAGAGGCTTTGCTTGGCATACAAGCTCTGGCCTTTGTTGGAAGGTGAAGAGGTTACTAGTAGCTGCAGTTCAAATGCATGGTGTGGGCTAAGAAGGTTTCCACAAGACTCAACGGGGGGGACAAGGATGAAAGGTCTGAGCTGGGATGTTGGTCCGAGCCGTGGCGCTCGGTAAGTATTTGTTTCCGCAGGCGGCGATGGCCCCTGGTGCACACTAGCGTTCTGTTAACCCGCCTATAAATAAACCGACAGAGCTGCTCTGCTCTTGCTCTTCCTTCCATCCATCCACATCCAGCCTCCTCCTGTGCCCCCCCCCCCCTGCGATCGCTTCTCCTAGATTGAGTTCCAGAGCTTCACGGCAAACACTAGATCAGGCTGATGTTGTGTTTTCCGCGCTCCCCTTGATTTGTTGAACCTCGATCGGGGGGGGGGGGGGGGGGTCGGGGGGGGGGGGGGGAGGTTGTGCAGGCACGGCCGTGCTGCTGAGATGGGGCCCGCTAATGCGGCTAACGCGTCCCAAGTCATGCGCGTGGAGCCGGAGTGAGCGGCAGGGTCCCAACACGCTGACCCAGGTGCACCGTGAGGCAGCGGGGAGGTGGGGACGCAGAAGCTGAAGAGGGTAATTCGTGCCCCTGCCAACAGCAGCCTTGCAGGAAAATAACCCTGATTACACTTTGGGCACTGTCCGCAGGCCAGCGCGGCACAAATCCTTCACTGTTTCCACAGGTGTGAAACCAGCACTTGACAGCTGTCTGGACTGTAATGAGATGGTGATGGGGAACACTTGAACGCTAGAGGAGGGCGGTGTGAAATGGGCTACGGCAGCACCGCTGGCATATCCAAAAGCAGAGCAACTGAAAGCAGCGTGGAAATTGCAAAGTGTTCCTTCACCTGTGTGATTAGTGCGTTCCCAGTGCATCTGCCAGTTTCCCACCGTGCGCCCAGCATCTTTAGTTAATTTCACAGTAGCCGCATTAAACAGTTTTTCTTACGGCATAGACTTCCGGAGCTGCGAACCCATGCAGCGTGAATCTGCGTGCGGAGAATGGCATTTATTAAGGCGTGTTTAAATAACAGCATGGCAGTTATTTTGCAGGCATGATGTGTGTGACTGTAATTTCAGTGCTGCTGGAGTTGTTTGCGCAGAGCTGTGGGGACACATTGACAGTGCAGCTGACTCCACACTTTTGCCGTGCACAAACCCACGAGGCGTGGAATTTCCCCATCCTCTGGTTCACACGGTCTTCTCCCCACAGCAATGGTACACCAACTCCATGAAGATCGTGTGCATCTGGCTGACAGACCGACTGGACCTGCAGCTCCACCCCTACCAGCTGAGGACCCTCATCAGGATTGTTAAGGTGGCCGAATGCTCTGATGATGGCCACATAGCGACGAGACACTAGTCTAAACCCACACAACTTCATCAAGATGACAGTTTCACATTTGTGCGGTTGTGGTAGTAACATTATCGTTAACCACTGTATCATCGTCCAGACTATTCTGGAATCACCAAGGTATGAAATTATACCCTGGATGGGATGCCAGTCCACCACAGGGTGGCCCCACACACAGTCACACAGATGCAATTTAGGGTCACCACTGAACCTGAAACACGAGTCTTTGGAGTGTGGGAGGAAACCAGAGGACTTGAAGGAAACCCACACAGACTCCGGGACAATGTGCAGACTCCTCACAGACTAAGCAGGATTAAAACCCATACCCACCAGCCCAAGCATTGTTGTGTTCCTGTAGTAGCAACAGTGGACCAGAAATCTCATGTTTGGAAAAAGATTAATTAAATTAGGGGCCATCACTGAGCGTCAGGGCCAAGCAGCAAGTGTTTGTGTCTGCATGTGCATGTCTCTCCTGTGTGAAGCAGTCCCATTTCAGGCCAAGCTAATCCTATCACGTTTCGCCCTGCTGTAGAAAACGTACCGTGACTTCAGGCTACAGGGGGTCCTGGATGGGACCCTGAACAGCAAGAGCTACGAGACGGTGCACAATCGGCTCACGCTGGAGGAGGCAACCCTGTGTGTCGGTGCTGACGACAGCCTCCGGGGCGTCTCCATGAGGGACAGTGACGAGGAGGAGGGTTAGAGGGGGTGAGGGAGCTTGGGGGGCGTAAATCACCTGCATTGTCCCAACTGCTCCAAACAGGAAGCCCCCCCCCCCACACACACACACACACACACACACACACACACACACACACACACTGTCACTCTGCTTGTGCAGTGCAGCTGAGTGAACACAAGGGGACGTTGCACCTGTCCAGTTATTGAATCTTGCATCACTTTTTTTTTTTTTTTTTTTTTTTTTTTTCCTTTTTTAACCTTCTCATCCATCTAAAGCAGAAAGCTGCCCTGGTCATGTCTCTGTATCAGACTTTACACACTACTGGACCATGTGGAGATACAAAAATGGACCAGTGAACATTTGTGGTGTTAGGTCACACTCCTGGGTCACTGTCCTGGGGTTGTTGCTAAGATCAGAGGGATTCAAGGGGAAACTACCTGTGGGTACCTCTGCATGAAGACCAAAGTACAGTAGATGTCAGAAACCTGTGTGTGTGTGTGTGTGTGTGTGTAAAAACATATCACACCTGCCAGTGTAAACAGTGTAAGTCTGTCGGTAGTCACCAGGAAACTTTGCGAAAAATTCGCATATCGTCACCTGCACACCTGTTCAGGTGAGTTAAGTGTTAGAATAAAACTTCCAATGCAAGCAAACTGCATTGTTTTTAATGGAGCAGTTTGTGTGACTTTATAAATGTTATATAAATATTTGTTGTATTCCCATGTTAAAGTGTACAGAAGTGCTGTATTACTTATCCTTTTGAACTTTTTCTCTTCACATTCTGGTTGTGGATAATTTATGTCTATTATAGACATGCTAACATAAGCAAAATAATTAACATATGAGGCTGATGAGATGTGTCATTGAAGTAAGGTTATACCATATATAGGAAAAAGATTGCTGTGAGTTATTTTTAAAAATCTGCATAATTAAGTCACATCTTAATTATGTCTCTTCTGAATCTGTGCTGTGGCTGTAACCAGTTCTGTCAAGATTAAATATATTAAATAATATTTTAAACACACACACATAGGATAGTTGTATATTATGTGAATCGCTGTTTTGCTAACCGTTTATCCTCGGTTGGGTGTCGGCGGTTCAGGGTCAAGACCGTGAAACCGCCCCTGGATGGGACACCAGTCCCTCCTGGGGAGGGGGCTGGGGTCACACAGAGCAGCCAATTTAGACCGACCAGTTTGCCTGAAACACGTGTCTTTGGACAGTGGGAGGAAACCAGAGCACAGACTGAGCGGGATTCGACACTCAAGCCAGAAAAGCCCAGGCGCTGTAAGTGCTGTGCATATGACTCGCTGCGGGTGTCAAACGGTGTTAATTTGAAGCCTCATCACAACATTATATGACTGATGATATTTTTGACAGACATAGTGGCCATAGTGAGGTCAGTTATGAACGTGAACGTTACTGATAACCACGGCTGTTGGTAATGGGGTGTGTGTGTGTGTGTGTTACTGCTTTTTTAATAGAATTATTATAGTACTTTTATAGCACAGTTCAAAACTTAATAACTCAATGTTTTCTGTATCAGTTTTCTGTTCCTCTGCAAATGTTGACATACATCGGGTTTATTTTACACTGAACGGAACAAAACGTCACATGTTCAGCACTTTTTCTTAGATTTATTTCTCAAGCTATTGCTATAAACCTAATAATACTGTTATTGTGTTATTTGTAAGAACTTATGAAATTGACAAGATACTGCATTTAAAAGGTTTTATTTCTCGAAGAAAATTGCCAACGTCTCGCGCTCATTATGCAAAAACCGTTTGGATAATTAGGCAGCCGGTGAAATATGTGCGGGATTACAGTTTTCAAGGCTCAAGTGCGCGATGCAAAAACATATTGTTGTTTTTTTTTCGGTATCTCCTGCGGGAGTTTTATTGCGTGGGGCAAAAAAGACAATAAAAATATCGTATTAGCGGACCGTAAATCCTGAATTATTTCGTGATCTTGGCGAGTAAAATCCGGGTAAAACGGGCAGATAACGAGACAAGCAATATGACCCAGAATGGAAGAATTAAACTGCGAATATCAATCTCAGCATGAGGGATTATCCCCGCAGCAGCTATTATTCTTGTTGTTGTTGTTATAAAATAAATTTTTATAATTTCTTTATGCACCTTTGTGAATTCATCAAATATTTAGCATATACGCATCTCCGTTTCTTAATTCTGTACAAAACTTTTTTTTTTTTTTTTTTACATATTTCACAACCATGAATTAAAATCTTAACTCGACCCGCTCACGTCATTTCGGTCCGTTTATCCGCGGATATGATGGGTTTTTCTCCGGGTGTTTATTTTTTTCCCTCGATTTGGGAGTTCAAAACGAGCCGTTTGAACGGTTGGGGGGGCAATTAGCGACACAAGGAGCCGCTTATTAACCAGCCAATCTGTTGGCGCGCGCTCGGAAACGTCCCCTTCGTCGAATAAAAGAAATGCGTGTTAAGTCTTTCCTCTGTTATAATAACAACAAAATAATTATTATGCGCATTAATTGCTGGTATTCATGTTCATGTTAAAATTAACCCATTTGCTTCATTAAAACGCTTTTTACCACAGGACACCCCAGAACCCCGTCGCCGTCATTTCACACTTTTTTTACAGAATCTGTTTACAATGTTCGCAGCGAAAACTTTATTCTGTCAAACACTAATTTAAACAGTCGTTTACACCGAATTTTTATCTGTAAGTGAAAATTATTATTAAAATAAAATTAATCTATTTGATTTAAAATGTTCGGTTGCATTTAAGGGCTGTCGCACAGAATCACATCTCCGGTGAGTTTTATATCATGGGGAAAATTTTACATTTTATATTTAAATAGTTAATTTTAAATGTTCAATTTATTGAGGTGTTTTCTTGTGATGCTCCAGTCGCTTGGATGCAAACAAAAACAAGCTGATCAGACATTGAATCTGTTAGCTGTGTGTGTGTGTGTGTGTGTGTGTGTGTGTGTAAGTTCCACGCTGACTTTCCCGCGTGATGTCACTCACGGAACGGTGGGGGGTCTGCAGTTTCGCCTCACACTCCTCGCTCATAAAGAGCGCTTCCTTCGCGCGCGCGCCACAAGTGGGGAGACGAACTTTGCCGGCGCGGGACTTATGGCGGCTTGAGCAGAGCGCTTGCCCCCCTCACCCCCGGATGGTCGCCGACTGGAGCAGCAGCGGACACGCGCCGTCTTCCCGCCATGGCGAAGCCTCTCGCCTTTTCCATCGAGAGGATCATGTCGCGGACTCCGGAGCCCCCCCGGTCCCCGGCGCTCCCATCGGCTGCGTTGCGCTGCCTCATTCCCGTCGTGCCGCTCACGGACACAGTGGGCCTGGCGGGCTGCGAACCGACCTCCTTCGACACGGCTCACTACGGCGCCGGCGAGCTTGTAGACCGCAGCCCGGATTTCAAGGGCGCGAACCACTACAGACTCTTCCGGCCACGTGCGATAAACCAGTGCGCGCTCCCAGCCGCGAGCGCCGTGTGCTACCTGAACTGCGGGGACAGCGCGTGCCCCCCCCAGACGGGCTTCCTCAACATCCACCCGGTGGCGTCGTACCTCCTGGGCCCCGTGCACGCGCGCACCGGCAAGGCGCCCCCCCCAGAGGAGCGGTACCCGTGCGGGGTCGCTTTCAGGGAGTTGTCGCACGCGCACCTGCAGCACTACGTCAAGGAGAAGCTCTTTAGGTCGCCTCCCAGGGCAGCTTGCGCGTCTCCTGGCAACAAGCCCAAGGTTTTCACGTGCGAAGTTTGTGGGAAGGTACCGCGTTCCTCTCTGTTTAACACTTCAGTGAACGATGCCTTATAATGTTCGTCTGATGCCTCTTAACTTTTAACCCCCCCAAAAAAAAAACAATATTTGGGATTTCTCTTCCCCAGGTTTTTAACGCCCATTATAATTTAACTCGTCACATGCCGGTTCACACCGGCGCGAGACCGTTCGTGTGCAAAGTTTGCGGGAAAGGATTCCGACAGGCGAGCACCCTCTGTCGCCACAAAATCATACACACCCAGGTGACGTGCCGCCGCCGCCGCTGCGACACTGTTGTATTTTTATTATTTATTACGTTAAAGTGGTTGGTAAATTTATTGACTTGCAGTCGTACGAGCTCTTTTCAACCTGGAACCCAGTTTAAGATGAATGTAAAAATGCATTAATTGTTTTTCTAAGTGTAAATAAACAAACAAACCTGCATTTTTGACGAGTTCTCCCGTTGTGGTCTAACTGCTCATATCTGTCCGGTTAATGACGTTTGCAGGAGAAACCGCACAAATGCGGCCAGTGCGGGAAGGCGTTCAACCGCAGCTCCACGCTCAACACGCACACGCGCATCCACGCGGGATACAAGCCGTTCGTGTGCGAGTTCTGCGGGAAGGGTTTCCACCAGAAAGGTGAGCGACTCCACGTTCGACACTCGAACACGAACATCGACGTCGTTTTAAAATGCTGCGCGCGCCGGAATTAACCCCACTCCCGGCCACAAAAAAACGCAACACTTTGCTTAGTTGCGTGAGCAGCTGCATAACAGAATTTGGATCAAAGTTATCGCTCAGCTGGGGGGCGTCCGCACCCTCAGTTTCGAGCAAAGTGCTAAAATCTCGTGCCGCCCGACTCCCGCAGGCAACTACAAGAACCACAAGCTGACGCACAGCGGGGAGAAGCAGTTCAAGTGCGGCGTGTGCAGCAAGGCCTTCCACCAGGTGTACAACCTCACCTTCCACATGCACACGCACAACGACAAAAAGCCGTTCACGTGCCCCACGTGCGGCAAGGGCTTCTGCCGCAACTTCGACCTCAAGAAGCACGTGCGCAAGCTGCACGACGTGTCGCCGGGCCGCCACTCTCCGCAGGGGACCAAGCGAGCGTGAAAGGAACGTGAGCCCGTATTACAGCTGTACATTTGCTTTACAGTTAATTGTTGAAAAATCTCAGGATTATGTACGGAAAAAAAAAGTTTTGCTATTTATTTTAGATTGCAGTGTAACTTAAAGAAAATGACTATGGCTTTCAGTCGAAAACTGGTGTAATAACAGGACAGCTATTTCGTCGTTATTTATATACAGTATGTGTGTTTATAATGACTTCAAAAACGGGGAGGTCAATCGCTGTAACAAAAGGTTTAAATGACGTTATCGTGCAAATGCTTGGAATAAAATGACGTTTTAATGGTCATATAAATGTATTTATTATTACTTTTTTATACCGGGCATAAGTTTCCGTTTTTGAAGTGCTGAAATAGAGAAAATGAGGGTAAAATTTTATCTAAGACCCCCGTCATAGAGCCCGGCTGATTCGTCTGTCATAAAATAGCGAATTTTAATGTTTGATCGTTTATTGTATCACTGTAACAGAGAGTACTGTCAGCTTCCCCGTCACCATTGTACATGAAAAAAGGAACTAAAATATCGTTTTAATTTTACCCTTCGTCGTAATCCATTTCGATTCTTTTTTTGTGTAAAAATATTTTAGTTTCTCTTTTTTTGACGTGCTCAATGCGCCAAAGACGCCGGCGTTTTTCTAATTGTATAAAATTAATTTTAGCGAATCTCCAGTTGTTTTAACGCTAGATATAAAAAAAAAATCAATTGAAGTGATTGAAAGCATATTTCCTAGTCTTTCAGTTGTGAAACTAAGGCGGCCGATGCCAGAATTATATATTTAGTGTTTTTTTTTCACGCAAGCTGAGCGACTTTTTAAATTAATTAATTAATTAATTTATTATTATTATTACTATTTTTTTTTTCCTCGCGCGACCTGCAGCAAACGACCCATAACGGCTTATTCGGTGCGTGTCAGTACTATATTTTCAACCTGCCGTTGAAAATATAGTACTGACACGCACTTTTAACTTGTACTTTCCATGGGTGTGGAGAGCATCTTATGGTCACCTCGTTTCCTAAACTCCTCGACTGTGGCGCGCGCAGTTGTGGACAGTTTTTATTCGCATTAAAAAGTCGAACTTTGCGGGCCCCTTGTAACGGTTAGAATGTCTGTCAGGAGCGCAACTTTCACAGGATACACGTGATAAAAGTCTCTCCAGCATTCATTTAAAAAGTAGATATTTTAAGCGGCGAAAGACGCACGTGGTGCTAAAGGTGTTTTATTTACCCGATGTGCGGTTTTTTCCCCCGCGGACGGTCTCCGGCGTGGCTGCCTGGTCGACGCGCACAGCGTGTTGGAAAAGGAACATATTAGCCGAATAAATCAAGTTGCGGACGGTTCTGCTGGGTAAGAAAGCATGTTGGTGAACTGGTGTCGCCCATGAGAGCTACATAAGCAGGGCTGTAAAGCGCAGAAGAAGAGATGTGGAGTATTGTAGGAATTATAGGAAACATCTACAATTGTGACAGCCACGTGTTTTCTTCTGCGGCTGTTGCAGACACGCTGAGCCATAAGATACCACAGGAAACGGGGGCTTAGATTCCTAACTGGCTTTTTCTTTTTCTCCAAGATCAATTTCTCATGATGTTTCCAACGTGACTTTTGTCGGTAGCGGTCATCTTTATGAGGAGAATCGACTTTGGGGTGTAGAAATGTTGGCTAAACTAGAGTAAGAGTCATCGCGCCGTTTCATCACGACGCACAATATATGTCGTGAAAACTTGCGATCGAAGGAAGAGGAGACTGTTTTGGTTAAATCCATAGGAGACAATCGTTTGTATGGTTGTGTTTCTCAAGTATAAATATATTTCTTACGAACTTGGTTTTGAGAAAAGCAGAAAACATCTCGTGTTTTTGTGAATCATTTTCAAAACTGAAAAAACCGGTGTTCCTCCTCACAGTGGCACATTTCTGACGCTAAATTTATTCGGCCCTCGTCTGAGACCACCAAAAAAAATTTAAAAAAAAAAAATGAAGGAACTTGACGGGACGGATTTTTCACACTTTTACACGGCGCGCTCGTCTTTATAACATCTTCAACAAGCTTTGGAGACTCTTTTGAAGTCTCATTTAAAAGGCCTCACGGTCCTGGTTAATGACGTAGCTGCAGGCTTGTAGTCCCATCCAATTAAATTGCAGCTCTTATTGCGTAAAACGCGTCGACAGATGCGTGGGCGCTGGAGGCGTCCGCAGCGCGAGGGAAACGCGGAGCTGCTGTGGTTATTTATACTTAGAAAGACCGGGAACAATGAACCGTGTTGCGGATCTAGAAGATGCGCAGCGGAGCGGTTTCTGAACCTTCCGCAAAAGCCAAACAACTGTAACTTATCCTAAACTCAGCACGTTACTTTTCGTCCCAGGCTGGAATGAGGGGTTTAATATTGCAGTCTCACGGCTCGTGTATTATATCAAACGTTTTCGGATTCGTTTCATTGCTACAAAGTTTGATCGTGGGAGTCGGTTTAGTCAATCGAATCATATTTATGGATCCGCCAAGTGGACACGAGTACGAAACATCTGACTTCTTTAAATTGGAACTTAGACTTGCTTTATGGCTTGTGATCAAAGTGTGCGTGACTGAACACGCTGGTCGTTATTGAATTGAAACCGTTTAACTGGTCTTTGAAGCCGCAGCCGTCGCCGACTGAGACACAGACGACATGAAACGGTTGCTTCAATATGCAGCGTGGTTATTTAAAAAAAAAAAAAAAACAGAAGAGAACTACACGTATTCTTACTACTAGACGGCAACATTAAAAAGTAAAAAGTTGGTGGCAAATCGTAAGGTTGTTTTAGCGCGCGCGTTGTATGATATACCGCCAGAAAAGGATTTGTAGCAGCAAAACTGTTTCGAAATCCAAGTACGACAACGTTCTGTTGCCTCTGCGTACGAGTCTTAACAGCGTCTTTTACGGGAAGAAAATACGATTTATACACTAGCGATTGTTTTCTGTTTTACTTGACGGTATTAAAGGGTGGAAGAATGAAGTGATCATGGCGCATTTACAGCGTCCCCATTTTGATGTCTAAGTTTAAAAGCCTCAATGAGGCCACTTTTATCTTTCGATTACGATTTACGTTTAAAAAGAACTCGTGTATCTTTACTGAAACATGCTGTTGGACTGAAGTGGACTATGGCCATAATGAAGCTTGTAATATAGTTACAGCAAAGAGGAGTTCAAAAATAGGAAGTGGAAACATTTTTGTCCAAGGGGTTTTTTTTTTTGGTCTTTTGCCGGTTTTATTATTTTCCGACACGACGACCACGGTTCCACGCGTGACGTCGGTCACCGTTTGGTTTCGGCGCGGTGAAGCCTTGGTTTCGCGCGCGAAACGCGCTAGGAGTGGACCCTGGCATCGGCCCGATGTTGGCCGCGGGCGTTATGCTCGTGCCAAGCCAGACGGATTGCTTGTAGGTGTCGCTTTGTGTTTTGTCTTGGGTGGGGGTGTGGGGGGGGTCTGCGCGGGAGCACGTCTGCATTATTATGTGCTCGACACCTTACGCGCGCAGTCTGCACGAGTGGATTTCGGCGTTGGCCCGCTGCTGAAGAGCGGCATCTTTCTGTATCTTTGTGAACCATATTGATCGCAGAGGGGACAGCTTGCGGTACCATGTGTTTCCCGTTTGTTCTTTTCCTTTCCTCTCTCACGCATAATGGACGTAACGGAAAGCAACACAACAGGCTGTGCCTGTGGACCATGTTGCTCTGATAAGTGCGGCATCGGGTGAGATTTTATAGCTGCGATCTCACGAGGGATGTTGTGGAAATGCGACAGTGCTGTGTAAACACGAATTGATAATTTGCACATTGTGGGTGGGCGACTTTTTGTGTCCCTAAAGGTGAATTCCTGTACCTCCGTCGTCGGTCACCGTCGTGCGCTGGTTCGCGCCGCATTGCAGTCACGGAAAGCAGACTATTTAAGCGCAAAGTTTTTCGCAGCTTTGGACGGGGGAAGAAAAACCAGAGAACTTGGTGGAACAAATTCCATACGCGGGTGGGATCTGAACCCATACTTTCCCCCCCGTGCAGTAGCGTGTGTGTGTGTGTGTGTGTGTGTGTGCGTGCGAGACCGTTATTTTGGCTGCTCACCAGTTTAATTCCCAAATGTGCTATTGCACAATTTTATGTATTTTCTTTTTCAGACATTTACTGCAACACTGTCAGCATTCACGAGCAACAAACGAGTCAGACTAACGCTTTAAATAACGAACAGATCACGGAAAATGTGCGTTTCTTTTAATTTAATTTGTCACCGTGGTTTTTAATACCAAAAACTAACGCGGCTGCAAGGTGGTCACACTGAAGCACAAGCTGTCAAAAGACTGCATTTATGTGCGACGTACAACCTACCCGTTTATAGCTGCGCGCTCGATTCCTACACACGGATGACGTATGAGGCACGGCTGCAGATTATTTATTCCACTTACGTCTCATGTCCATCTGTCCTTTTTTGCAGCTTTTCTTAACATCTAATAGTTCTTATAAACTATTAAGAGAAACAAAGTGGGAGGAGTCAAGAAATGAAGGTATTAGTGATTCCGCGCCTTAAATCAGGTCACAAGGCGCGTTATAACCGATCGTGCAATTATTTTACAGTTAAAATGCAAATGAAGTTTAAGACACTGTCTGTCTGGACACTTGACCTCTTTTGACCCAGAAAAATGAACATTCTCTTACAAGTTTTAGACTGGATTACTGCAGCGAAATTAATTGCATTCACCTCTTTTCTATGTGGATTTAGTTTGGCGCATCTTGTAATCCGTAATCTCTTGAAAATTAAGATCAGTTTCTTGAAGCCTTTTCTGTCCTTTATTATTAGTCACCAGCCAGTGTAACTGTCCAAAATGTTTTTGTCCCTGGTAGAAACCAAACGGATCCTGAATTGCGGACAAAAAGCAGTGCTGTCAAACACACTTGTCTGAATGAAGCCGAGTTTTCTTTATTAAACTCACAATTCAATGGTAAACTATAAACTCTTTCTAGGAGCTGTGCTATTATGCACAGTCTTGTATTTTGATTCATATTTAATCTAAACATTAACACACACATAGCTGCAAAACAAACTCATGCCTACCTTCCGTGCAGCACAAATTCACGCGGAAGAATTAATACTCCTAATGTTGGTGGTGTTTAAACAGTTACAGCTTTCTAACTACATAAAAGACTGTAGTAAAATATAAAAACAAATCTTAACAGTATAAATAGAAATTTGGTCTTAACTGGTCATTATATCACTATGTACAAATTAGATCACAGGAGCACGCTATTGAGCTCCGACCCAAAACAATACTACAAAGTACTAATATATATATATATATATAGAGAGAGAGAGAGAGCATTAGAAATTGCTACTACCCAAACAATCTTATTCTGTCATTACATTGCATTATTGGAAAGAATTACTTTTTCCCCTCTGTTTGGTTGTTTTGACAGCTAGTCAATGACATTTTAGTGGCCATGGAATTAGTACGACGAGACTGGCAAAGCAGCAAAATGTACAAGACCGGGTTGTTTAAATGCCCAGCAGTGAAGTTAAACTGTTCTAAGTTTAATTTGGAAAAAAATAATAATAATAAAAAAGGAAAAGGTGGTGCTTTTTTTAAGCGTCGATATAAAGAGTTCCAACTCAACTCAGGCCAAGTAGGCGGCATATACCGTGTAGTTGTTGCCATGGTTACACTAGGGCTTCCAAACTCTCTCCAGCATTGCGGGTGCTGCCTAGCAATTGCCCATTGTCAGCAGAAGGGGGCGTCCTTGCCTCATTTTCTTCGGCCACTAAAGTCAGGATCACCTTGTAGAGGAACTGGTACTGATCCTGGAGCAGAAGAAGAATGACATCAGAATTTCCCTAAACGGGTTAAAATGGTCAGTATGAGAAATCACTGGCTGAAAATGAGCAGTACCAAGACCCACTTACAATGTCTGTGAAGACACCTGGTCGCATTAAGTTGATCATCTTGACCACCTGATACACATCACATGAGTGCTCTAACTCCACTTGGTGTACAAGGGTCATGAGTGCGCAGAAGGTCCCTGCGATGACACCCCCGTGTCTGTCCGGGCAACAACACACCACAAAATTTGCATTGATACAGTCCATCTACTGCACTTTTCAACCATAACTTATCTGTACTGCATTATCTTTTCTAAATTTTGGTCAATCTGTTGATGACTTTCCCCTGTTCTGCAGACCTGAGGATCTTTATTTCCTGCTCCCTTGGCTACCTCTCGCTTAAGGGCGTTTCTACAAATGATTCTTGTAAGATCTTCTGAAAGCTCAGCCCTGCGTTTATTGTGTCAGCACGGGATAAGCTAGAATGGACTGTTACGTGAGGAGGATCCAAAAGACGTGCAGTAGGTGGGAGTAAGAGGATGACGGTGGGATGAATCATCGACATTCTGGATGTCCAGTGGAGCAGGTCTTATGCAGTCAGAAGGGATTTAGGAAGTGCTCACTTGTCATGCACCACTATGGGTCCATCTCGAGATGCGCTTGCCTCCTTGATGATGTTAATCAGCTCCAAGGTGTTGCTGATGGGGCTGTCAGGGTTAGGCCATCTGGGGGCACGGTACTGTCTCACCTCCAAAGCGTAGTCATCCTTACAGGTGGGAGAGCCACAGGACACAGAGAGGGGAGAAAGAGTGCTGGTCAACACGGGGAGTGCCAGGTGTGCATTTAACTTACATCGTGTCGTGCAGATGGTGATGTGACAGCTACGTGAAAAAGTAACAGATGTGGTCTACTGAAGCATGCTAAATGTTTATTGAATCCCATTTTCACATTTTCCAGCAGCCATTTATGTCTCTGCTGCAACTTTACACAGTCATTTAGCACCAATTAATGGTAAAGAAATATAGTGTGAAATGCTTAAAGAGGTGGGACTTATTTTTAACTCCCATATGGGCATAATTTGATGTCTAAGCAAGCTCCAATTTAGGTTTAAATTGTTAAGATTAAAGATCATCACGTGCCCACACCCGTTAGCTGAGCCCAGGTTTGGTTGAGGTGCTCGGCCTTGCATCATACCTGCGTGGCTTCCAGGATGAAGTCCTGTACTATCAGCATGTCCTCATTGGACAGACACATGCGGTCCTCCCCTCTGAAGGTGACCGTAAACGTCTCGGTGCTGATGGGTTGGCTTTTAGTGGGCCAGTAAATGAACTCCTCTTCTGCCTGAAGGCACAGGAAGCCACTTTCTGTAATTATCTCCAGGCTTCTGAACAAGCTGCCTTGGACCGTTACATCTATTAATTTAACCAAAGTACGGCCGCAGTTGAGTTTACCAGTGCATATTGGAATAAGCACAGCGATTTTTACCTAGCAATACGAACTATGCTAAACTAAACGACGGTAACTTTGAAAGTTTTACGCACTAGCTCCTGTCCGTCTGGCAGTGCGATGACCATTTGGCTACTGTGGTCCCAAATCATCCTCCAGAAGTCCTTCGTGGTGCAGGAAAGTGGATGCTGGGTAATGATAAACTCATTACTCCGGTGGTAACCCTAGAACAAAACAAGGTACGGTTTTCAGTCAGTTCAGTCTTTCCCTTTGAAAGGTATCTTGTGAATCCCCCACCCCCCCTGTGTGACACTCACCGTAATGTAGGAGGCGTTGATGTAGTCTGATGTCTCTCCTGTTACTGTGGACAGACACACGCGGGACCTCTCCACTGCAGAGCAAGTGGAACACTGTCACAAGTGCCTACAGACATGTAACTTAAGGATTTGATTTCTCTGAGAGGAGATAAGATCTTCTCTTAAGTCTATCAGCAGTCTATTTTGTGAAATTTGGTGCTACCACAAAACTGTAGCAGTTGCAATACAGATGTTGGTATGAGTATGAACATTTCACACAGCTTACTTTTGAATGCTGTCACGATAAATTGTTTACATGAAAATTCTAACAGCACAGACAGGGTCACATTAGTTGCTGTCTTGTCTAGGTCGTGTCCACAGCGGTGCTGAACATGTAGCTTGGTATTCTAGCGGTGATGTCTGATTCATTTATACAGAACCTTGCGTAATATCGCTTCAACCATGAGACAGCAGCGCATTATGGGTTGATAAACTTCGCCTATGGATGTCCGTGAACGTAAAAATTATTTGCAGACGGCAAAGGCTGACATAACTTCACTGTCTATATAGCCAGAATAAAATCTAACAATACCAACCAGGTAAAAGAGAGGCGCTTCTGTTCTTGTCTCTGTTGCCCTCTTTCAAGGCTCCTGAGTAGTCACACTGCTTGGCATCAGAATGAGTTATCATCTGGAAGGACACAGTCTCCATCACTACAGCACACACATCTATAAACATGTGCACAGCACTAAAATTGAACAGTAAGTAAGAAAAAAAAAAATAAATCACTGCAGCAGTGTAGAATAACAGTTGTCTGTAATGGATACTTCTATAGGGCCAAATTAACAAAATGTTTATTGTCAGATTCTTTTGCACTCTGGTGGCCTACAGCTTGTTGGTACCTTGAACTGCTTCTCCAGGGGTGTTTGGCCTGAGGGACTGGGGGTCAGGAGTTTATTGATAGCGCTGTGGATGTGAGAGGAGGGCACCTCTGTCTCCCTGCTGAGGATGGCTTCCACCAGGGCATCGTGGACAAAGATGAACTGCTCCTGGAGAAAAATGATGAAATGGGCAGGTTCAAATCTTATTTCTTGTAAAACATAGCAAAAGCTGTGTAACAGACATGCTGGTTAAGTATTTTCTTGGTAGTAACACTGAAATCAACATTTCACATGAGTCATATCTAACCCGTTTCAATTTTTTTTTAAAAAAAAGCTACTCTCTAAAGCTAGCTTACGCAAAATCTAAAGTCTATTTTGCGAAATTTGGTGCTCCCACAATACTAAAACGCTGGCAGGTGCAATACAGGTGTTGATATGAGCAAATTCCACAGTGAGTCCTGTAAACTTTCTGCTTTTCTGATTCACCGACCCCCTTCTCTCCTACCTCAGTCTGTACCAGGTAATTCCGCTGGGTGCGTATGTGTTTGAGGAAACCCAGGATGTTCACTGTTCCTTGCTCCTGGATCTGCTGCAACATGCTGTCCAGGACAATGTAGGTTCCCGTTCTTCCTACACCAGCACTACACACACGGGACATGGGGGAACATAGTGCAGTGGATGGGTAGTTCAAGACTATCTTAGTTATCTTCCAACTATTAACACATTCACATCGGGAAATGATGACTTGACCCTCAAGGTTCATATTAAATAATCCAAGTGAACAACTGAGACTGGCACATAGTAGTGGACAGAAGAGGACCATAGGCTGGGCTATGGCCTACCTGCAATGGACCACGACTGAACCCATGGCCGCTGTCCTGGCCTGAGAAGACTTCCGGACAAAAGTGAGTACTGGGAGAGTGTACTCAGGGACACCCATGTCAGGCCAGTGGGTGTAGTGGTACTGGACCACCGGTCGCTCCTTCTGAGAGCCCTAGTTGATATATAGCCTTTTATTGTTCAGAGAACGAAAATGTAGGCAAACACAAGCTGCCAGCACAACGTGACTAACGGAATGACGTGCACATGAAAAGACTGAACCGTTACATGTCTGTCTTACTGGAATGCTAAGTAAAAGCTTTGAAACTAATAGGTTTAATAGTACCTTCTTTGCTCTAGTGTTCTTCAAGGTGAATGTTCTCTGGGTATAATAGGCCAGGACCTTGGTATTCCTGAGTGTCACCAGAAAGCTCCCATACTCCTCCTGGCTGTCAAGGGGCCAGTACTGGTCACACTTCCTCTGGGGGAACAAGGGCATTCGTTCACCATCATCAACTGTCATCATTCAAAGTCTTATTAAAAATGTTACGCAACTACAAGAATTTCTAAAACCAAGGTGTCAGAAACCTATCGTAAACAGGAAAATGTCTTAACGCTGAAGGGAGATGCTTCTGATTTTCCCCAACAACACTGTTCCATCTCAGTATAAATAGACACACCCGGAGTTTGCCAGCAGAAATCCCAGTGTACTGTTCAGTTTTCAGTTGCCAGATCAAATAAGCACTTCACTGACCCTTCCCTTCTCCACCAGGTTGGTGATCATGACTATCACGCCCACATTCTGCTCCCAGACCATCCTCCAGAAGTCCTCCATACTTGACTTGAGTGGTCCTTGTGTAGCAATATAGGCCCTGGGGTGGTTGAAGCCCTGGAACAAAACCAAACAATATATAGTCACTTTGTTAGATATAGCAGACCAGTGTGGGCTTCTGGGGCCGGGAATATTTTTTTCTGCACACATTACATTTCTCTGTACCAAAAGAACATAACTGCATGTAACAAAAAAACTGCTGCTGACTAGGTGCATTTCTTTGAGGTCAGTCTATCTTTTCCCAAACTGACGCAAGCAGCGGGATAATGTGCAGTGTCACAAAGCACGCATCATCTAAGGATGGTTCCACAAACAGGACGGTGCATTTACCTCTGAAGCCAATACAGCATCTTTGGGAGTATGTGAAATGCAATTTTAGCAGAACAGACATCTACAGTAATTGTATGGAGCTGCTGTGAGCATGCACCAAGAACCCTATGGAATGTGTCCAGCACCTTTTTGCTGAATTCATGTTCAGCTGGAGGAAAAAGTTGGTCCCACCCAGTACTTAATGGGTCTGCCTAATAAAGTGGTCAGTGAGTAGCATGGGAAGTTACACGTACATCTACATAATTTGCATTTATGTAGTCCCCGGTCCATCCATCTCTGTCCAAACCGGAAGAGAGTTTGACTCGACTGTGGTCATCTAAAGGAGAACGAGAGGTGGTCACATCAGACTTGCCACTTGCGTAATCTGTGTTTGCAGATGTGTCTGGAATGAACACCACCACTCACATGCCAGGATGTTAACGTATCTGTTCTTGTTCTTGTTGTCCGGGTGGTTGGAGCTCTCCATGGTGACGCCTAGATCCACTTTACACGCCTGGATCTCCTGAAAAGAAAAAAAATACAAAGAGGAAAAAAATATACAAGTTGTCAGTGTGCCTGCCCACCTGATGTAGGCTCTTATACAATAAAGTGACATCAAATACATGCAAACACACAAAGGGTGCTGCAGGACACGAGATCAAAATACGACCACTACTGCTACACATCTTAAAAGAAAAAGAAAGGAACCGTGTCTTACCTCATAACACTCTTTCAAAATCTAATGAGGGGAGTGAGAACGCAGAAAGCACAGCAATGAAGTTCCAAAACAGATAGTGAACAGAGGATGCAAAAGTGAAAATATCAGCTCTGTAAATAAGAGCAGCGTGTTTGGTGCACTACACGTGTTTTAGCTGGATAAGCATTGATCTAGGACTGGGCCACAATGTGGAACACAGGCCAGGTCGGCCATGCCCTGCACATCGTATCACATACACACTTTGCCCCGTCGGCACACATCTCAAGGGCAAAAACATCTCATTAAACTGAAAACTCACACACGCAGAGATACACAGCGACAGCAAAAGAAAATGACTTTATAGATCCTTTGGTTACAGGTGTAGAACCTATACGTCAGAACAATAAAACAACCTATATTTCAATCTCTCAAATGAATACTGCAAAAGCATGTATGCCTATAAATGTTATAACAATTACAACCTTAGCATCTGCTTAATTGACACATGGAAATAAATTTTGAAAAGACTGAGGAAAAGTTGACCAGGTGGATAACTGTCCTTAAACTAAAACCACTCACTGAGACACAAGTTCTGAAACAGATTCCGTCATTAGCTTACTTCACATCACAAATAAAGACATTGAGGGCCATACTGGTACAACTGTAGTGGAAACCTAACTGACATTAAGAGTTGATTCATGTATTAAAGTGCACTGATAGGGCATAATATTCGTGTATCTGCTGACACGAGCATACCTCAAACTCTCGTGCAAATGTGTTCGTGGCGTGAAGTTGTGCTACGTGTCTCACAAACTCCTTGACTGGCAAAGCCTCGTAGTTTTCTGGGGATACAGAAGGGGAAAACCTATGAACTTAGTGAAGAAACTGGAAGCATTTTTATATCTCCAAACACAGTCAACATTTTTAATATTCACAGTGCTGAGCGACACATACCTGCATTTTGCTTCCTGTTAATTAAGATGTAGAAAGTGCAGGTGTAGCAGATCAATGGTAACAGATGCTCAGTATTTAACAGTTAGTCTCTTTAATGGTGTGGCTAAGAAACCGTCTGTTCAAGCAGGCTGTGAGGCAGATGTACAGTAGGTGTGTTCACAAACAACGTAATCACTCACAAAATCTGTTCTGACCTGCTCTCAAAAATATGTAGGCTACTGAAAGAATAGTAGCAGCGTATATCTGCCTGTAGCACAGAGCGATTTGGGGGAAAGACTTTTACAAGCATTTGTGCATATGAGCAGTCGTACTTTGCGTTGTGAGTTTAGTTTCTCAGTACACGTATACGCAGGGTGGGTACCTGTAGCTGAGAGCATGAGAGCAGGATGGGCGCTGATGACCCTGGGAGAGGTGCTGTCTTCTATGTAGAAGTGGGCCGTCTGAAAGCACTTTCTGTCAAATGCACATACAGATCTTTACTTTGGACATTAACACACTGCAAGACACACCCCAAAGTGACTGTGGCAGTGGGTTGACTTACCGTAAATACGGCACACCCCAGAAGCTTCTAGCGAAAATGCTAAATAAGTTACTGATAATGCTAAGACTGGCAAAGCAGTTACTGAAATTTGTCATAAACAGATTTAAGCTTTATCATTAAATGTGAGAAGAAACACTGTTCCCCCAAACTTCTCAAGTGTCACTGGTTTCCTCCCTCAAAGAAGTCTTTTGAGTACTGTTGGTTTTCTGTTTTTATGCCATTAATGAATAAAGATAAAAAAATATATATATATATATATATATATATATATATTTTTTTTTCTCCAGGCAGAAAAGCACAGCACAGCAGTGTTGTTGTACAAGCTATAATCTCCAGTTCTTGAAAATGTTTAATCTTCAACAGGTTTTTTTTTTTAAATGAATGGAGCTAGTGATTATCTTTCATTTCATTGTGCTCTGAATAAAAATAACAGAGACTAAGCTACGCTTTGTTTGCCATGAAATGTTCCTGAAGATTAACTTTCATTTTAGATATATTTTTAACATTTTATTTATATATAAAATCCTCAAAACACAAGAGGATACAAAATGTACAGCGCACAAGTCACAAAATGAGCACCGTGTTTGGTCAGAAGGACATGGATTGGCCCCAGTGTGGATTAGCAGCACATGAACACATCTTACAGGAATCTGACAAGATGCGACATGTCAGACGCGATGAGGCTACAGCCTTCAGCCTGGGAGTATTCAGCCATGTCCTGCTGTGGACCAGACTGCACATCAGGCATCACTGTGTTCTTTAATGTTTAATTACTCGCCAAAGATTATGGTCTTATAGTTCACCGTCTTAAAGTATAATAACAAACATGAGCAATATGTCACGTCTCCTACAGTGAAGATGCACCGCGACACGGAGGATAAGGAATGTACAATCTTATTCTGGTGAACTGTTTACATTGTATATCTTGTCCTTGAATGTTAGTTCTTTCACAAACGGGAGTAATAGTTACCACCCATGGTGCAAATATGCAGAAATATGCAATTCCAGTCTAACAATACATAAACTCTGTATATTTTGAAAAGATTGGACAACTGAAAAATTCAAATAAAACAATATTCATAATTATGTGGTCTAAGCATCTAAATAAGGAGTATTTCTTCTTAATCTTTTTAATGTGTATAAAGTGTAGATTTATAATTTGTTGACATTAAAGAAGAGTACAGAATAAACTGGGGAAGCAGATGACACAGATATTAAAGCTGCTACCTTTGGACCTGAAGGACCCTGGTTCAAATCCCACCTCATGCTCTAATATGTCTGAGCAAGGTGCCTGTCCTTAAATTGCTCCCGTGAAAATTATACAGATGCATAAATGGATTTAAGACTGAAAGCCTTGTTGGAGAAACCTGTCAGCTACTCTAAATGAATATATATTAATGTAGAAAAAAATTATGAAATTTGGTTGAATTTACACTTGTTAGCAAAAAAAAAAAAAATCACCCATCATTTGTATATTTCATTCAGACACTTATGGGAAACAAAATAATATATATTATTATTACCACAACCACTGGACACAGATTTGTTTTGGAAGCGAAGTCTCTGGATATGGGAAGATTATAGATCTCATGGGAAGAGAGAGACAAGAGAATGTTAGAGCCCAGGACCCCAGTCCCCTCTTTACAGAGCGCCTTCGGTCCTTATGTGACATCCACAGATTTTGGGGGGGGGGGGGGGGGAAAATAAAAAAAAAAAAA
>UFQX01000857.1:0-73849 GCA_900497675.1 Arapaima gigas | reverse complement strand
GGGGGGGGGGGGGGGGGGGGCAAATTAATAACAATATGACAGGAACCAGGATCTTGCTTTTCAGCATCTGTCCCTCAGGGATAATGCTACTGAAAGCCCAGAAGGACTCCCTCCCCATCTCAACTGTTTCCTATATTCCATATTACATGGCAGCGGAAGTCATATCTGGCCACAGCATTCAGCATGGAACCAGTCAGGTTTCAGGTCTGCTTGCAGTGTGTAATCTTCCCCCATTAAGAGACCGATCTTCCAAAATAAGTCTGGGAAACCCCAAAGGAATACCATGATTTGTGCACTGGGTTCACCTCCAATAGATGAGGATTCCAACCAGCAAAAGAAGACAAAACAATGTGAGTGTGGACACCACAGCCAGGGGCAACACTGCTCGCTTCTCCTGGTCGTCAGTTTCTGCCAGACCGATTCGAGACTGATGGCTGCTGTTGATGGCTTCTGCAGGAGGGGAAAAAGACAACTCAATTCAACGTGTGGCAATCAGGAAGTTCAGAACTTTTTCAAGGGGGACAGGATTGAAAATTTCCACATCATAAAATATTCAGGAAAGTTGCACTCACTGTGCTGTGTGAGGTCAGACTCCATAGGTAATTTTGGGTTATCTTCAGAAATTACATTTTTTTCATGAGCTCAATTTTCATTATTAAATGTTATGAATGTGTGTTTAATTTGACACACAGAATACCCTCGTTGCTTGGTGAACGGTGGCAGGGCAGCAACATTTGCGATAGTGGTTTCACTGTTGAGGAGCCAGTTCCACTAAGGTCCAGACTGAAAGTGATTCCCTCTTTGGCCCTGACTCAATTCCTCTGACGTTCCATGTATAACACAGCTCATCACACGTTCCAGGTATAAAGCTTTCAGCTCATCAACATTACAGGCGCTCCGGCACCTGCCTTCACTTCATTACCACAACCCACTTAGTCCTCCACTATCTGTTAAATTCAACCAGGAGTCAGTTCAGTCTTTCAGAAAAAATGTGGTTTCTACACAGGTAAGGAGTTACGAACCCATAACCCCTAATCACATTTGTGATGCACAATGTAATGTTTTGTGCAAGAACACTTTAAAATAAACGCTATAGAACTAAAGGATCCAACAATGGATTCGAGTAGCTTTTCAGTGGTCAATTCTCAAATTTAAAGCCATTTCTGAATCACTGAGCCAATAGGTTTATGCACCATAACAGAAAAAAGCCTCAAATTCACCTACCTGAGTATTTAGCAGAAATAATACAGAACTGCAAATGTTTGACATGGAATTAAAACAGTCTAATTCTTTCTATTTGCATATGAACAATTTAAAACAATGTTTATACATCTACTGCCATATAAAAATGATACTAAATAAAGTTCAGGTATCAAGCTCATTTATACAGACAGCACGATGATGGATAAACATGAACTTTAAACACAGGAGGTAAGAAAGTTAGGATCTGATATCCACCAAAAGCAGCAGAGTACAAAACAAAAGATGGACCCCCCCGCCCCCCCCAGTAACCCTGCAGCAACCCACTTCAATGTGTGTACAGTCACAGCTAATGATTCAAGGATGGCTAAAACCACTTTCAGAGAAAGCAGAGGTTGAGAACTAGCACAAAAGAGGTGTGCTGCCTTCATATGGACAGCTAATATCATGAACCTAGTGAAGGCACCAGATCGCTGAGTTGAAGAGAGCTTAGGAAGAGCATCATTGTTTTATAAGACTGAAATTAACTGAAACAGGCATTTTCGTGCACTTGGTTTGTCTTAACTTCTCAAATACTGCAAAATGTTGCATGTTCTGAAAAAAAAATGTCCACAATACAAATTAATTACACTCTTCCAACTACTGCCTACCTTTTTTTGGTTATCACTAAACTCTGTTCCAACAGATCAACCAATTATCACGTTACACAAAAGTTATGAAAAAAAATCTGTCACGACGTGCATCGTGATTTCTTTCGGCTGGTTAGTCTTGTAGCAAGCGACTTAATTTATGAGTAAAGTATAAGTGTGTCAGTCTTCAGCATTTCAACACATACCTACAGCTTGGTGAGGCCTGCATATGTAACTGAAGTACATACATTCACATAATGGCAATAATAAACACAGAACACAAGGCTTTGAGATGAGCACGATGATGGCTTTGTCTCATTGTGTTACAACTTTGACTTTTTACACACCCACTGAAGTTTTACTGATTAAAAGGGCCATGGTGATCACACTTGCAATTTGACACGTGCCATGTGAAGTTACTTGTAACAGAAACCCCCAAACCTTACCTTACCCATGTGTCACTGGAATTCAGACAAACCCTGCTGTTGCCTTCCACAGCGCTCACACACTGGTTACTTGCTGCCTTTACCAGTGTTTCACAACTCCTTTGAACCACCGGCTATTTAGTTTTATCAGCTGGAGCTGTTGCTCGAACCCATGCCTCTCTGGCAGTATGCAGCCTACTCGTGAGCTTTACCTGCTGGAGGCGCATCCTCAGACTGCTTGCCTGAGTAGTCAGGGACACCAAAGTCGGAGGACGTCTCATTGTCGTAGGGGCTCCCCGAGCCGCCATCCTCGTCCCCATCGGCCATCATCTTCACACCGGGCACAAGGCTGTTTGTTTCCACGGTGACACTGTCCGACTCGCTCTCGTTCTCAAAGTAAAACGAAGAGGAGCGCTCTCCTTCCTCATCTCCGTTGTCCTCTGCTTCAGGCGGGGCAGGTACAGTAGGGGATGTGGTACCTGTGCCTGTTTCAAGAGTTCGGCCCTGTTCCCACTCCTGATCTATGTCCTCCAGGGATCCAGAGTACACGGCAGATCCCGAGGCACTACTTTCTACCTGCCCTTCCTGGGCGAGCAGCGGGCTGGATCCCGCTTCATACGAGGCAGTAGGGGACAAGACAGAAGACTTGAGGGGCGTTGCCCAAATGGGGATGGGAGTGTGGCTCTGGGTGATGACCACAGTGGCTGTAACAGAGATATACACATCACTACTTGTGTCAGCTGCAGAGCTCAGTATCACACCAGGGGAGGGATGTAAGGCTACAGACGGCACACCCACACTGTAGTCTGCATACGTATCACCGTGTGTCCCTGCAGAAGGAGAAAGTGACAACGGGAAGTCCACTACATTAGCAGAGGAGGAGTAAGATTGGTCAGTCAGAATGAGCAAGCTGCTAAAGTCACTGGATGGGTCAGGTCCCACAGATGGTGGCAGGAGGTACACAGAGGCGTGCAGAAGGTCCCACCCAGCTGTATACCATGACGGTTCATTAGTGGCATAAGTGCAGGCTGTAGAAGTACAGTTGATGATGGCAGGGGAAATCAAAGGCAAACCCACTTGTTGGCTTGCCACCAAAGACCCCAGGGCACCACCATCTGGCACTGATGATATCCCTTGCCCCCAAGTGTGACTAGCTCCCCCTATTGGTTGAACACTGCTGTGTTCTCCCTTGAGAGTGTCTCCAAGGTCATCAGTCGCTAACAAAAGTGTGAAGTCAGTAAATAAAGGAATGGAAGGCTTGAGGAAGTTGTCCAAAATGGAAGGTGTTAAAGTTTTTGCTCCAGATACTGCTGTGCCAGGTTTAGAGAAGTGGAAGAGGTCCCAGTTGGATTCAGACAACTGCTCGGTGGCAGATGAATCAGGTAAAGTTTGAAGGGGTAGAGTATCACTACATATGAGCTGGGGATCACCTGTGGCCATAGGCGCTGAACCAGACGACACATCACCATCATCATCCTCATCATCATCATCATCATCATCATCAGCAGAAGCTGCGGTACCATCAGCACTGAAGGAAGCACCCGACTCCCAGCCAAACACAGAGTGGGAAGAGTGTTGGAGAGTCACGGTGGAGGAGGAACAGGGGGTGAGGGATTGACCACCAGCAGACAATAGCACAGGAGCAGCATGCGTGACGCCCCCATCTATACTGGGCTGGCCCTCGGAAATACCCCAGCCACCAGGAGCCAGGCTTGGGAGGGTCTCATGATAAAGGCCAATAGAGGAGGGAAGCAACAGTGGAGTAGCATGCAAGCACATGACAGGGTCGGTGTAAAAGCAGGAGCTTAGAGAGTCACACACAGTGGGGATGGGGTGGGTGGTCTCACCATTGAACCCTGGCTGGGTGGTCTGCGAGACAATGTCGCCAGGTGGAGAGGTGGAAGGATACTGGGCACTTGTGGGCTGAAGTGGTATTCCCAGGGGAAAGGGGGCAGAGGTTATAATGATCTGTTCCTCTTGGTGGGGGGTAGTCTCACCCAATCCTGAGTCAGAAGTAGTGTGGACTACCTCAATGACCCTTGAGGTGGCCACAGAGCGGTCTTGCCAGGCAACATCACTGCGGATCTCTTCATAAGATCCTGAAATTACTGTAGAGGTGGTCTGCTCAAAGGCTGTGCTGTTGAAGACATCTTCAGAGAAAATATCAGTGATATTTCCTTGGGTTCTGTTGCCAGGCTGGTTACCTGTCACCGGTTGGCTGTGGCTGGTGACAGGCTGCTCCACGTGGCTCCTGCTGCTGGTCTGTGGCGTAAACCAAGGTTGGGAGCTCTTCTCCGTAATGGCAGCCTGAACGGTCAAGTTGGTGCTCCAGATTCTGGACCGGTCTGTAGTTGTAGCAACATGCATTGAGCTCGTGGAGGTCCAGAGTGATGAAGATGACTGTGTTGGATTGGAATTGCTCTGTGTTGTATTCAGCTCAGATTTCACCTATGTTACAAAAACAAAGTTCAGACTAAAAAGCATATTCAAAAAGACAGAAGAAATGGAAATATAAATAAATAATCACCTCCAGGTCATCCTCTGTTTCTGAATATTCAGGATCAGGACCAGTCTTTGGGGAAACTAAGGAAACATACATTTAATGGATTAGACACAAACAGGTAATTTCAATAATGAATATATTTCAAGAGCAAGAAAGCACTGATTCAGGTAACAAGATCTTTGTTTTGCCATCCTTTACCATGGCAACTTAAATACAGCAAATAGCTGTACACAAACACAAACAAGTTAAGTCATAAACTACAGTTGTCCTTCCATTTTTGGTGATGTCAGTCAAGACTGAGAAACAGTCTAATAAAACGCATAACATTTATTTTAAAAAGCCCTTATAAAAAAGGACCTTGTTAAGGATTTTGTCTATTTTCTAAATAACCCATTTAAGATTTGTCAAATTAATAGTGAAAAAAGACAAAACAAAGACTGGTCTCCAAGACAAACACTTAACAGTCTCTTCCTCCTGAAGCCTGATATCTGCAAGTTACTGCCCTCTTCAAGCTGAATATTCAACAAAAATGTCAGGCAGCTCGTATGAGCAAAGCCTGTCAAGTACTATTTTGTGAGCACTTCAGACATCAGGTGACAGAGAAAAAGAAAGAGGGGGGGGAATGGGTCTTCCTGACCACAGACACAAACACAACACAAGTGCTGCCTAGTCACCACAAGCTAATCGGGAACAGTTACATTTGTACACCAACCCCCATGCAGACCCCCCAGCCGCCCCACACACAACAGGAAGAGAGTAGAGCCGGCGCTTACCTGCCTGATGGGTCTAAGTTACACAGAATGGTGTATAGTTTCCTTGCATGTTGTGAGGGACAAAGCTGACAGTTTGAGTTGTTTGTGTGTTTTGGGTGCCTCAATAACACTACACAAGAAGTTATTTTGTGGTGGTACTGAGTGTTAGTTACATTGCTATGTTGGGCTCACACTGAAGGCCAAAGTGAACTGCCTGTATGAGAGAACCATTCTGTTTGGCATCAATAACAAGAATGATTAACAATTTGTGAATGAGGAAACTGACATACCAATCCAAAGATTCTGGTGATGGATTAGTTTATTATTAATATCTACATGTAACCAAGTACAAATATTATATTTCGTAGCATTTCACACAAAATGCACACAGTACAAACATTCTTCTTTGAAATTATGAAGCTTAAAAATTGAGATTTTTTTTTCCCCCACATACTATACGAAATGTGAATTAACCTTTGAAAGTACAGCATCAATACAGAAAATACCTATGACTCAGGAAATTCACACAAATAAGAAGTATAGTATCAAATAGCTAATGCACAGAAACAGTCTAATACGACTTTCTAAAGGAGGCACAGAAAGTCCACACAGTGTATGTTCCATGTTTTTGTAGTGCAGTTACAAGTGATCCCTACTGAGACAGAAGCAGAGAAAGAAAGAGCGAGGCATTCAATTGCCAAAAGGAATCCCATCATTGCTGAATGAGAAACATAGGAGGTGTTATTAAAAATCAGCCACAGTCATAGCCATGTCAGCTGGGTGCGTCGGATTGTGGTCCTCTGCACTAAATAATAAACGGAGTCCAACCAGCTTCTTTTTGTGCTGGGACATTTGATCAAACTGGGGAAAACTGACCTGGCACACATATGTAAAGTGCCAATCTCTGTCCTGGCCAGTGCTAAAAAGCAAAGCGATACCTACAAATCCATGTTTAGAAGCAAAAGCCCAGCAGTCTTCATGAGACAGACTGTGCTGATTTTTAGTCATGCCTTTAGGATTTGAGAACTGATATACAAAAGTGTAGCTCAGTGCAGTCCAATTTCTAAATATCCCACAGTAGAAGCACGTGACAGATGGCACTCATTCCCAGATGTAAAACCTTGTCAGAGGGTGGTGTCGACCTTACCAGGGTCCTCTAGCGGCATTTCCACCACCACCTCGTCACTTGCACGGCCATGCAGACCAGTGGTGCATACCGCCACAACTTGAACCACATAGCTGGTGTTGGCAGAAAGGTCCTGAAGTATTGCGCCCTTAGGAGGGAACACAGTGCATATATTACTAAAATAAAACTAAATCAGACAGAAATATGAAGAATGGTGACAACATCATTACCACATCCTGGTCTCCGTCCGTCAGGTACTCCATGTTGGGCAAGTTCTCCTCTCCCACCGGGTGGTATGACACAGAGTATCTCTCAATTCCGATGTCATAAACAGCACGTGGCCGCTCCCACGTCACCAACAAGCTGGTGTAGTTGTAGGGGTTTGCCTCAACGTTTTCTGGCTCTGAGCTGCAAACTGTGAGATATTACAGCACTGAATGGGACGAAGTCCAAACATTTAACCATCCTTCCTTCATTAACCGCAGGAGAACATTTATTTTCAAGAATCAATGTAAAACAGTACAATCATTTCATCTTCTGTTTTTTACTGCTTGTGTTGGACAACAATATTATATCAGGGGATTTTTTAAGGAAAATATCTCAGCAACACGAGCTGTCTGTTTTACAATAACGAATAATGGAAAATAATTCTCCAGTTTCAACACTAGAGGGCAGAGAAGTCCATGTTTTGTATTTCACACTGAAAGGCTCCCAAAAATGGCAACTTAGCAATACAATGATTTATCCATTTATACAGCAGGGTAGTCCAATTATTAATTAATTCACAGTTCCTAAGTACCTCATTCAAAGGAGTCAAAGCAGTATTACAAGGCAACAGTCCAAAACCACTACACTACGCTTGCTGCTGCGGAACAGCTGCAATCGGAGATAACAGCATTACCATTGCCAAGAACTTCCTCCTTCATCATAGCAAATTTTTATGGCTTTAGCCAGCTGCTCCGTCCTTTGAGCCTTATAAGGAAGAGGAAAGTGATGACAGGGACATAAAAGGATCTGCACTGTAGATGGTGCAGTCATTCGGAGCTGTGTTGTGGGTTTTGGGTTAAAACCTTTCAGAATAACACATGATGTGTGTGACAGTAACAGGGCAGCAGGAGAGAAGAAGCAAAGATGTGCAGCATTTTCTTCACAGCACAGTCACCACCGCCAACACTGAACAACTGAAAAAGGGAGGAACCAGACACCAGCAACTTTAAGGCACTGTTGCCCAGCTTGGAAAAATGACATCAAAGAACGGCTAACTGCACTGTTACACTGCATGTGTCAGTCAGTGAAAACACATATAAGGCCTTCAGTATGAAGTTCTCACTTACTAAAATACATTTGGCCACAGGTTTTATATGCATATGCCATACAATGGAAAAAGGTTTTGTCGTTTTAACAACAGATGCAATTCAATAAACAGTAAAACCTGCCATAGCTTCATAAGTAGGGTCCAAAAAATTCAATCACATGAAATGTGTGGTAACATTATTGCAATGTTAATGAAAAACAATATTTTTCATTTGGTGCCCCAAGTGAAAACATATTTTTCCCCCAGATAAGGGAAAAATATGTTTTCACTTATTTGTTTTCATTTATTAGAGGAAATTAAAAGAAACACAGGAATTCCAATAAATACGAGCATAACATGCTCCTGGAAATTGGCTTAAGTCAAGTCAGATGTAATTACTATTCCAGTGTGAACTTTCACCCACGCTCAGCTCCTGGTACTTGTAAACGCAAAAAATAAGTCTCGCATTTTGGAAGTCAGTAAAGTGTATTAAATTTCATAATTGTACTAGTATATACAAAAATTCGTACGTCAAACACTTGTATATCTCAAGGGATGCCTATAGACTGACTATTGAATACAAAACACATAACAAATGTATGTACTAACACTAACAATACTGGGAGTCAATTTATCCACAGTTGTGTACTATATTAAAATGTTACTCTTTACAACAATATTGGATTTTAAATCACTGAATACCCTTGGTCAGGAAAAACACTGTACTGTCATAAAAAGCACAAATAATTCCAAACTTATAGTCTAGACAATCGACAGTTGCGCTAAACCGAGAAAACCCCAAATGACGAGTTACTTCCGAATTCCACCCCTCCGACACAGGGCAGGAACCCAACCGACATGTATCGAATTCCTATTATCGCAGTGTGTGGTATTGCAGGGTTTTGCTGTAGATGGATTGTTTACTAAACTTTTTTAAATATATTAAGTGCATAAATACTAAGAATTTAAAATGTTGAGATAGGCAGACGTTGATTTTGGGTCCCTGAAGATGCCATGTGCAGCATGTGTCATCAACTATGACATAACTGTGGATACAAAGGTCTAGACTTGAGTGTGAGACAGCTTGTGCCGGACATACTGGGCATGAGGACCTCCTCGTTCCCAGTGTAGGAGGAGAACACTTGGCCCACGAACTGGAATTGCTGCTCGCGGTAGTTGTTCTGCAGGTAGTCCATGAGCATCACATACCCAGCCTGCTGCATGGTCATCACCTCGCAGAAAGCCTCCAGCTGGACCACACACAGCCACACAAACAGAAGTAAAAGCTGAGTTAAACTGTAATCTGAGTACAACTGGACATTTTGTTCTTTCATACACACAGACACACAGACTATGTGACTAAGTCTAAGTGTGAGGTAGGTACACCTCCGGCAACTGCACACAAAGTCACAGGTGAACAGAGACAATCAGAGACCAACAGATGCACACACAGACAGGCTGATCCATCATTCAGCAGGTACATACACGCGCGCGTGTGTGTGTGTGCATACATACACACACGTAAACAATAAACATTAATGGAAGAACATTTCTTGCTAGGCTTCACACATATACACGAAAAACAAAACTTGTACGACGATAGCACGAAACCTCAACGAACACCTAAACAAATGAGTGATACACTAAAAGTAACAGAAAAATGTAGAAATGAAACACAAACTTGATGAACAAAGGAGGCACTGCATTTTCTGACTGAAGTGATTGGATAACTGTCTTTAATCAGCTATATTGTCCTTTATTGCACAGATGATAAAATGACATTTCACACTTGCACTTATAGCAAATAATTAAAATGGGTACTGTATGAATGTAAATTAGTTTCTGGTTGTGATGCATAGCATTTTGCCAGCGACTCCCCTTCAGACAGGTTATAAGACCAGGGCACTAAAATATTGATGCTACTGGTTTTGTGTGCTACCCAGGGATTAAAAAAAAAATGTTGAAAGTGTGCCCTGAGCTCTGTGCTGAAGGGACCCGTGAAAGGTTCAGATCAACAGGGAAGCCTCTGATGTGATTGAAGAAGAGGACGACTGGGTCACTGGGGATGGAGATTAACCACTGTGATAGCTGAAAATGAAGCAATCGGATTTCAGTCCCACTGCATCAGAATTAATGTGTTTTGGCACCCTAACAAACTCCTAGGATTGTATAAGCTCATGGTGGATCCTTCAGTGCAGAAGAAAAAAAAATTAATTTGTTTGCTTTAGTTAGCAGCATCTGTTTTCCTTTCTTGCTGGAATGGGGAGTTAGAGAGACTGGGGGGCAAAGCTGCAAAGCTCAGAACAGCTACCTAGGGTGGAATTAAGAGACATAAATGGTACTGGGCTTAGTAACAAACCCACCTCATTATAAACAACTCCTGTGACCTATTTTGGGTTTCTATGTGAATCTTTCCCTGTAATTAGGGTCCTGATCGGTTGGTGTTTTTGGCTGCCCGTGGGCTTTTCCCATTTTGCTCACACACCCAAGGAAATCATGTCTCTTTCTCCCTCACCAAAACACTGAACACTTTGGTGACATCACCTGTCCTAAATTACTCTGATACACTTTGTAAGAGCACAATGGTAATCTACTTTTGTACTCTCCTGTATCGTGAAAAGCACAAAAATGGTTGCAGTGAGCTAAATTCAAGACTGACTGACAATTTTCTGGTTCACCAGCTTACCTGGACATCAGAAATGTCCACTGTGTCCCTGAATACAATCCACTCCACTGTCTCAGAGCATGGTGGTGTGGTCAGGGAACCATTGTAGATATAGTATTTTTCTGTGGAGTTAGGCAATAGGCCCAGCAAGGTGAAGGGCTCCACAGTAGCAGTTTTACCTTGTGTAGGATAGAATAGCAAAATATAATTACCAAATAAACATCATAGTGCACAATAAATCCCACGACAATCAATGAAAAATTCCCCCTGTTGACAACACCCTCCTATTTTCCTAGTTCTGTATTGTGTGTCACATACCATGTCTGGTCACAGTTTTCACCCCATCAATAATGCTCACAAAGTTTTCATTGTCCTCGGTACTAACCTATGAGGAAAATTAAGAAACATGTTAAACAAATTTAAAATTATGTGAAATCTTAGAATTAACAACAAAGAAAGCAAAAATGTCTTTTGTTATTCTATGTTGTCATGCCAACAGGTTCGGCCTGATGGATAACTACTGCCAGTGTTCATTTCTCACATAAGACAAGCTGAAGTGCCATCCTCTCCTTTCCCTACCCACAGTACATCACATCTGTCGTACTTGTGCATAAGGCTACAACGAGAGAAATCTTGGCCAGTTATGGGGTAGAGGCAGCCACAGAGAAAGGGCACCAGACAACAGGTTTCCAACACACCCTAATTCAACAAAGAAAAGAAATAATAATAATAATAATAATAATAATAATAATTCAGCAGCAACATTAGCACTGCTCCAAAAACCCCAGATCATCTTGACCAGCTGCTTCAATAGTGTTTCTTATTAGTGCAATTGGTTGCACCTGACCATCATTGTTCCTCTGTAGGGCTGGGCAGTGAACTTTGGGGAGCTGTACATTATGGCAAACCCGCCCCTGTCAGCATAGTACCGACCACCAGCTCACACTTGATTTTAACAGATGAATTTCCATTATTGTTCCATTAATAAGGCTAATTTGTTTCCAAAGACTCACCTCAAAGAGGACTGACAAAGCAGTAAGCCTCCCTCCATCTTTTAGTGCATTGTCGAAGGACTGGAATTTATGTGCTTCATAGCTATAGATTTGCATCTGTGGGAGGAAATTTTTTTAATCAAAAATGTAAAAAAAAAAAAAATTGAAAATGGATATCTATTAACACAGTGATGATCAATATTTGACCTCCCCCCCCCCAGAATTGACTATATTCTTAACTACAACATGACGTTACCTACCTCCAGGGGGAACTTGACATCATCAAGACTGTGTTCTGATCCATCTGTAGAGGCATTGCACTGACCCCAGTGGAAGGTGATCCTGCCCACCTTAAACTTTGACCTCAGCCCTCCACCACTAATGTAATACTCGCCATTCAGGTTAACTGCAACTGAAATTCCACAGCGCACTCTTTTTTATTACAAAACAACAAATTCAGTACAAGCCAGAAAGCTTAGCACTTAGCATGTGCAAAATGAACAATAAATATTCCCACACGAATTCACAAACATGCAGCCCAACAGTAAAATAAAAAATCTAACACAGATGTTTTGATATTGAAGTGTCATCAAATACAATACTAAGAAAAATAAATGAAATGTCTTCATATTTTAATAAAGTCCTGTAATAAGAATTAATATTATTAAACCTCACAAATTAAATCCAAATATATACTGAGTTTGCATTAATATTACCTAAGGGGAACTATACCAGAAAGAACCTAGTATTCAGCTTGATTACAATGTACAATTAGAGAATTTAAATCAGAATACATCATTCACATTACAACATACAATATATCACATCAGGCAGTAATTTAGGTAACTGAAAAACAGAAGCAGTCCACCAACAGATTCATTTTTCTACATCAGGTGATTTCTGACTGCACTTTTTTCCAAACATTTTTCTCCTTGATGTCTCACTGAAACCATCACTATCAAAACACGTAAACTGGACAGCTTACCAGTTTTCCCATCATTGTGAATAGTAGTGGCATCTGAGGTCTCCTGCTCAAAGCCCTCCAGCTTCAGTTTCTGAAACTGCACATTCACCTGGGAAATGTCATCATCAATGTTGATGGGTGATTGTTTGGCATTGTTGCATGATGGGTATTTCTTTGCCCAGTTGTTTTGATTTAATGTTCCTGAGGAAACAAGACCAGATATGACAAAAAACCACGGTATATTAGACTTCAGCAAAGCAAGAAGCTAAAAAACATAAATTAACAGTGATCTCCACCATCAGACAATCATGTCTTAGCAAGAGGCAATGGCAGACAACAAAAAAGACTGAAGAAAAAAGTATCATGGGTTAGTAGTGCCAGTAATGACATTGGTAAACCTACAGAACAGACCAATGGTGAAATCGTACCAAAATCATATTATGAGTAGTCAGAATAAACTGCACTATTATAGAATTTCCTTTTTATTATACAGTTAGACAATCTGTGCCCAGAAAAGTAGCCCAAATGGTCTTACTGTTATACTCTGTCTCAATCTTTCATGCATACAAAGGAGAGTTTGGTGATCTGAGATATTAGTATATCTGATACAAGAACTTAAAGAATGAAGAATCTGCAGCAGTGATGATGTAACAGTAATAAAGATTAATACTGCTACAAGAGAAATAATACATTGAATAGGGCCTCATTATTATGAACAATCATAAGCAGTCTGTCAATACTAAATGCATTCAACAGTCCAATGTGTTAAGTCCTTAGGTGGATGCCCACACTCACAGGTACATTACACAGATTCTCTTAAGACAAAATCTTAATGGGTGGCTTTATATTTTAAAATAACCAACAGAAAGGAACAAGGCCATCCAGAGTTCTGGGTCACCTCATTAGCATATCAATAGTGACAATACACTCCCAGGAGGACGCTCCCCAGAGGGATCACGCCTTCATTATCAGGTTTTGCTTTGCCATATTTTTGGAAGCTTACAAATTTTGAAATAATTAAACACAATGTCCTACTGGACATGAAGAATAATGAACTGTGTGTTGAGATAAGGAGGCCAACTTATCTACATCACAAAACAATCTGCTAGAGGAGGAATATTCAAAAGATACAAATACTGAAGTTTAATGTGACAGAAATTGTCCGTTATCAGTAAACAATTCCAAACAGAATTATAAGATAACCCATTTATTTTTCCCACACTGTACTTAAAACTATAATCCTAAGACACCATAGGTGTATGCCAGTTTATACATCATATTTCTGCAAAATTTCAGCAGCTAGATAATCAAATATTTAAAGAAATTGATGTAGGCCTGTGGCAATTAATGAGTTGTCCTTTACACAACAAATGAAATATGGATCAAAGTCAGCAGCAGTCTGGGAGGATCGCTTTGGGTGGAGTTTGCCTGTGCAACTGGGCGGAGAATTAATGCCTTCTTGACTAACAGCCATCCCTCCTTCAGCATCCCAACCAGAAGCGCATGCTAGCTGCTCACTTTTATTTTCAGCATTCAACCCAATATCTGATCTCACAGTGTGGTATCACAGTTCCTCGCAAAACAAACAAACGCATTTGTCAGCAGTTACCAACACACAACATGACTGATACTGCTTTTCCTGTACAAGTTACTCTTGTAGCTGCCTACAGAAGTGACATTCAAACAGCAAATACAACAATAACCACAACAAATGCCACATTAGGACATAATGGGCCCAAAAGAAACTAAGAGATGCATATAATATCTTATTTAAAATGGATTTTTTCAGCACCATTCTAGATCATTCAAACAGGTTTTATGGGAGGCCAAACAACGTGGAGCTGTAAGAATTTCAAGTAGGATATCTGTTGAGCCTAGACCAGGAGCTAGGAAACGCAAGGTGTGAAGTATGAGGATATTTTAAAATCATTGTAGAGGAGGTGTCTTCAAGACTGAGTTGCAAATTCAGTGGGTTTTGTAGAAGCAGAGACTGAATCGATGAATATTTCCGAGTTCTTGATTGACGTTCATGAGATGAGCAACTTTTCCATTTTGACTGTTTGCCAGAGGTGGAGGGAAATGTAGGGAAATATATTGGATCTCAGGCTCAGACAGACTGGGTTTTAGATGATAGTCGGTCATCCACAAAGAGACATTAAAGAGGCATGCTGCAGTGTGCAACATTATACCTTTGATAGCTGGGACAAAGACAGGATGACTTGTTCATTGCAATGAAGAAGCAAAGAGGAGCAGTACCACTGGAGAATGCCAAGAGAGCCCAGTACATATTATTGTGGAACATCTGTGGAGAAATTGAGGTGCAGAGAAAGACCTGTGCAAATCCACCTGGCGAGATCCACCTAAGATTCAATCCATTTGAATTAAAAACTGTTGCACTGACATTAGGAGAATATAGTGGTTGTTCCTGTCAAATACATGTGGGGCAAGGACAGAAAAGAGTGCAAAACTGTGCGGAGATTACTGTTTACAGATTGCAGCTTGACGCTATCATTTGCTGAGGAATGTGCAGAGTGAAAGGAATAAAAGGAACTGCTTATAAGTTAAGTCACAGAACTTGATTTCTGCCTTGTGGTAGTTACTGCTGTGTTGTATAGGGTCTAAAAAGACTGAAACCCTTTGAGACCTTGACATACTGATTAAGTCTCAGTGTTCCTTTGTCCTCCAGCTTTCACAGATCCACAACACAGAATCGACACCAGGCACCTTTTGCAATTTCGTATAGCACCTGTAAAACTTTGCACTTCAGTTCACAACTATTACCAGACCTGAGTCATCATGAAATTTATTCTGCAGTTGCAGTATGACACAAATCATACACTAAAGAGAATGCATTCTTTTACTGGACTCAAACTTTTTCCACTGACAAGGTGAAATCTTTTTTAAATCATGCTAAAAGTAGATCTCAACTGCTGGAGTTACACTGTCCACTGACATGGACTTGGGATGTTGAAAGTGTCTTCAACTCCTTAACATTATACTGGAGTGATTCAAGTTAAATAACATATGTAAGGGTAGTGCAATAGAGGACCTACTGGGATTTGAACCACTGGTCAGGTTAAAGTCCATGTCCCTAACCTATATGTTACCTGCTGTGCACTTTGTAACTCATTATGTATGGCTTACTGATCCCAAATTGTGTCAGTGTGGCATATTGTACTCCTAATTGAGCGCTGACAGGACAATCATCACCATCTCCACATCTCCACTGTTGTGCTGGTCCACAGAGTGACATGTGGTCTTTCACATGCAAATGCACCTTATTTATGCCCTAATGCTTGTATTAACATACTGAACCTCCGGAGTGACTGTGAATATGACAAACAAGCCTTCTCCACATGGGCTAACTGCACACACATTAGATCAAGGCTTTTACTCTGCTGAGGAATGCTCCCATGGAGGCTCACACAATGCCACTCAGCCAAGAGTCTGGAAGAGCACCAATACTCAAAAAGATGTGAACAATGAGGTCTTTACATACAGTCAACAACTGTCATCTTCTACAGCAGAACTATTCAACTATGTGGTATTGGAGGAAAGATCTCTGGAGTTTTTTTACGCAAACAGCAGTAACCTACCTGATACAACTCATTGTCTTTACTGGATTCCTTCTCTGAACTCTTATTCAAATTTAGATTTCCCGGACCATAATTAAACAGTCGTAGAGTAAATTCTAGACCAAGTCATCACAACATCAAACACAGTCATCTACACACAGTAGAAACACCTGTGGAGCAAGTTTCAGAATCTGAAGCTAAGATAAAAGTTTCATGTCATGTATGGTAACAGCACATATGTAATGAGTACATGGAGTGCTTCTCACACAGTGACTCGGAGCACTGAAAAGCAAATCGCAATAACAGAACAGATAACAGGTATAAAAGTATGGGTAAACATACAGGTTACATGTTAATGAGAGCAGCTATACAGGGTATAAGTGCAACATGGTAAGTCATGCTTCTCCTCAGCCAGCTACCGAGGAGATGCAATTTTATAACTCATTATGTAGGTACGGAGGCAACTTTGTGTCTTCCCCCAAGCACCGATACTGTTGCATAGTTTATACTGATGAGAGGAGCATCGGGAAACAGAATGCCATTCAAATGACTGCAAACATAAAGCATATCCATTATCATAAAATGTGGAATTCCAGGTTTACCACTTGGTTTACTTTCATGTCTGCACACAGTGTCTGTGTTTGCAATCCTGCAGTACTTAGGTTTGGGGGAAACTGTGGGTTTTTCACAGATTTTGAGTTAGTTAAGGGAGATGCGTGAAAAACGGTAGATATGTGCCAAACTCTCCCAAATTGTGCTGGTCTTTCTGTGACACAACACGTACTTGAGGGAACAAAAGAGACTGTTTTTTGTAGATGAAGCCTTTTTTTCTCCCAATATGCAAGCAAGGAAAATTGAGAATAATGAGACACCTAAAATGAGCATGTTCTAGTCTACTGGCTGGATGCTGGTATATTTTTTTTTAATTAATACAGTATAAGGAATATTATTCAGTATAATGTAAGGTCCTTTCAGACGAGAAACATGAATTTAAAATCTGCTCAAAAGATAGGACTTTAAATGAGAAATCATGTGTAAGATTGTGGAGAAAAATGTGGAAAAAATGTAGACAAAATATGCCTCAAATTAATTAAAATGAAATCTCTGTCTTTGGTCTTTTTTGAAATTGTACATACTTAAAAATAGCTTCAAAAGATGTGTAAAAAATATTGTGGTCTCTCATACAAAGATTTGTTTATCTTTAATTTTGACAGCAACAGCAACAGGAAAATTAACAGATTTAAAAGTGCGCAAAGCCCCTGCTTTCTCTTTCTAATCTTCTTCGATTTGCCGACCCCTCTTTTGGTTCACACCGATGAAAGGGATCAGGGTTGGGTGGGTCTGGCTCACATTTAAATGCAAATTTAAGGATGAACAAACTGAGACGAATTCCATGGACACTTGCAGTAATGCCCACTCAAATTACATTTTCAAATGTAAGCCATTAATTCCTAGTGTCTGGCTTTGCCATTTCAGCAGATGTCTATAACACTCATCAAATGCTGTGCTACATACAGTACCTTGTAAAAGTATTCAAACCAATGTCCAATTAAGAGACAATTGTGTACTTTTTAGCAAGTAGTATTGGCAGTAGTAAACTTGGAGTTTCCACGGCTCAGGGGTTTAAGCACTTATGCACGCAGTATATTTCAGTTGTTCAACTTCTCTGATGTATCCGCAAACAAATAACTTACAGTGCCATGCAAAAGTGTTCAAACCCTTGACAAAATCACACATTTTACTGGATAACAATGTGATGTTTTAATATTTCTTCCTATTTGATATTTTAGTTCAGAATAATAATACTCAAAATAAATTTTTAAATGTCAACATGAATTTTGCATCACAGCATTTTTAATGAAGAAAAAATTATATATATGGAGTGTACAGTTGAATTGTTTTCAGTGGATTGTGTTGGGTGACTCACAAACAGGAGTTTTAACAGAGGAAACACACTTTTTTAAATCAGACACACAGATTCAACAGTACAACCTGTTGGGCCAGGAGGGTTATAGGAAACACAGAAGGAAAACCCATAGTGTGATAAGAAACCAAGACAAATCTTAGTCATCGACTGAGTTTATTTTACCTGCATATGACCAGTCAATGTCCTCTGTGAATTTCCGCTGGGCTCTGAAGTATCCGTGTGCCGAGTTTGCTAGAACCAAGAGAAAGAAAAACATTGGGACTTAAATCTCACTGTACAACGACTGCAGTATTTACAGGTCAACAACCCTTATCTCATGTCTTGTACAAAATATTTCCTTCCCTTGTGTCATCAGGTAGCATGGTGGCAAGAACCACTGCTTTGGGACTCAAATAACCCAAGCTTGAGTAAGGCACACAAACTGCTCTCTGTGCTCTTCTTTGAGAGAAAAAACATCAATTACACTTGTAAATGTCTTCAAGAATGATTTACTCTCGCTGCTCCACAATTATCATTGTATCCCCTTAAAAGATTTTAAAGGGTCTTTAAAGGGTCAGAAACCTTCCCGTCATTGTCAGAAGCTGTCCCAATGATGAAGACAAAGTTCACAAAACAAATGTCACAAGGCCATATTCTTTGTTACTGAAATCTTTGAGACAAGGTGTGTCTTGCCATTACACAGCGAGGACTACACAGTCTGATTCAGTATCCACTAAGGATTATCTCTGTTACTCATGTATCACCACCATAGCCTCCCTTCTTTAATAATGTGTATCAAATAGCATTACCTTTTGACTAAAGGATCAGAGCTGCTCCCATACCAAGCAGATAAAAGGTGAACTCTTAAAAGGGGCTTGATACATGGCTTTGTAAGCTGGATTGCACAATTTGCTGTCGCTGCTAGTGTCAGTTTATGACTGTACTGCAAACGGTCCATAAGTTACCTCTTTCCTTGTTCAGCATTCATTAAATGACCAAAAGAGTTTATGAAAAGACACACAAGGTGTTCAGGGTGTGTTACCTATGTTTATCTGCATACTTTAGGTCCATGCTCGCCTGCTAGCTGTCCAGACAGCCTGACCTTAATGTGCACAATGGAGAGCAGATCATTACATGGCCTTGTAGCCTATTTAATTGGTTTGATTTGTGAACATGGTGTATGGTTTCACTTTCTCCACTGTCTTTTGTGTCTGTGTAATACCTTTTCAGAGCACAGTTTCCTATTCACTCTTTAGGGTTGGCATCAAATATGCCATTGGCTACAGACCATTTAAAAATAAAATCCAAGCAAAATGTTTTGCAAAACCAAAAAAGGTATTTTTTGGTGAAAAACATTTCTTTTGGCAGCAAAGAGAAGACACTACAGTTAAATTGCCACACATTTTCAAATAACTAATTTAAAAATATAAAACTAACAAATTTAATTTTTTAACAACGTTGATATTAACTTTGTAATTATTCTGACTATTAACGCAGGATGTAGACAAATCTTTGAATTTTAGTCTCAATTTTTGTATAGTATAGTATTTGCATTGTTAATGATGCACAATTTTGACTGCGCATTCAGCGAGGAAGGCGTTCCTTTATTCGGAGCTCTTTACAGGCTCCCGATGAATGAAAGGATTACTGGACCCTTTTGGCCAAGTCTGGACAGCACAGCGACTGAGCCTCTGCTCTGGTTGCAAGCCCATTTACAACAGGGGGATAAGTGACTGTTCTTCAGGCCTTGAAACTACGCCTAAGGTGTGTTTACAACTCTATAAACGAAAAAAAAGGACTGCAATGCCCTGCAAAAAAGTTTGTGATATCCTTCAGTTCATCAGGGAGGGCACTAAAGACATAGCACCCGAAATACTTTAACAGTACTTCGATCAACAAAAATATTGCATATCTTTTCAGCTTTGAACACACGTTCAACTATTACATATTACAGCATAAACTATTTAATTGGCTGCAAGTTTTGTAACACATTCATAGTAAGTATTTCAGCAGCTATCATTAGTCAAACAGTCTTGTAAAACTGAAGGTGGACAACACAGCAGCAGGTGTTCATTAAGGACATGTTAAGCGAGGTTAATTCAATGTCTTACCTATGAGTAATGTTGCCAAGTGGAATAGTGCCCCACTCGTGTACCGACCGCACTTCAGAAGAAACATACCGATGTGTGAAACAACACTAGAAATGTGTACAAAAAGCCATGGTGGCCTTAAGCTGGACAGCAGCTGTATATATTCAAACAGGTATCATCACAATAAAACTACATAAAATTTAAAAATATGTTCTAGAAATCACCATCCATATCAGCTGCAAGAATGCAACAACCCAGCTTTTGCCCGATCATGTAAAACACAACATACAAAACAACAGGGGAACTGAGTTACTGGTGTGTGATCAGATAAATCTAGAATCCTTGGGAACCACACAACTACCTGAGACCTGTGACTGAAGCAGAGGTATTCAGATATTCCTCACCGCTTGATCCCCTGACACAGTTCCCTTCTCCTTATCAGTGGCATGTGTGAGGAGGGGTTGGAGCAACTTAAAGGGAAACTTAGTGTTTGTGTCTTTATGAATGCATGATAGAATTTGATTCCATATCTTAAATACATTCGATAGGCACCCTCTCTACCACACAGATGTGAAGAAACCCCAGGCAGGAATCAAAAAACCGCAGAAAACACATTAAAACAGTTGAAAATACTCTGTGGAGCTGTGGGGTTAACTCACGCTTGTATTCACTAGTTGACAAAAACCAACCCTGACCAAGTTAAACACAGAAAAAATTATGCTAGTCACAGGATTTTATGACTTTCTGCATTAAATTGTTGGTGAGCATCAAACACTGCCCTTGGAAAGCTGGACACTTTGCAGTAGTAAATAATTACATATCCTGAAATGAGATAGCAAACTTCCTGCACTAACAGCAACAACCCACACAGTCAGACAGGATTAGAATAAACATTAATTCTGAAAAAACTACTTAGTGAACCATAAGGATGGAAAGGCAAAGGGATCCACTTTTAAGAAATGATACACCTGGACATGTTTCTGAACATTAACATCAGATACATGTATACCTACTGTGTGAAAGCAACTGTACAGGCATTTTTATATGCACAGGTGTAACTTCTCAGTATAATGCTATGCCTTTTGAGATGTTTACAACAGATATGGACCTGCTGATTAAAGAGATGAACGTGGCAGTTTACTTTCCATCACTATTCACCCTGGTCCTCTGCCAGAAGAAACAGCTGCACAAAGGAAGTTAATTTGATCCTTCACAAACACTTTCAGCCCCTGCTGCATTATGCAATATGGACCATTAACAGCAGAACAATGCTACTACAATGGGTTGCTCAAGCACAGGGTAATAGCCACACAGCTTCCATCTATGCTGTTTGGTGTAGGGTTCCAGGTAGGGTGGGACAGGAAAGCCCCCCATGAAAAAAAAAAAAAAAAAAATCAGCATGCAGGGCACATTGAACTTGACTGCGCAAGAACAACTGGACTTCCCACTGGCACTTTGCCACCACAACTTCCTCTGGTGCCCACATCCATTGCCATGGACACAAATTCAAGCCCTCTCCTTTCATCTGAGGGGGGTGTCAGCACAAGCTTATATCATCTTACGAGGCAAGCGAATGCTGAAGCCCCACCTTCAGTCCTAAGCTCCGCCAACCCCTTTGGTAAGTCTTTTCAGCCACACTGCCTTTTGTGATTCGCAAAAAGTTGGGGTTAATGTAAGCTATCAATGTAGCTATAGATGGACATTCACCACGCCAGCTTTTTTTTTTTTTTACCTTTTTTTTGTGCTGTTGTGCTGCTGTGCAGCATACGTTTAGATTTTTTTGCACACTGATGGAGTCAGTTATTATCCAATAACTATAGTACAGTAAATACATGTTTGCAATGAATTTTGTAGTACAATATATATAGGTAACAGCAGGTGGCAGCAATATGCAACGTCTGCTCATAGCTATGATGGATTCATTGCCTCGTTGTAAACAGCTTCTACACACAACATGCACATCGAATATGGTGCCCGAGAATTACCTGTCAGAAGAAATCTCTCCTTTACATATGGGTCATACTTTTGACTGAAAACTGGTTAAGTGTTTTTTATATTTTCAGATGTCGCATTAGCTCCACTGCTTCTTTTACATAAGCAGCCTGCAAAAAAATGGCCCATTGACATTTACCGAAGACCACCCATCTTTTGTGCATGTATTGTATAGAAGACATCATAAAACCAAGCTGGTTACTATTAGCTTATAGTGTGCTCTCTGCATCTCTGAACTGGAATAAATGAAACAAAGCCAGTGAATGCAAAATACCACCAATCATGTAGCAGCACTGAACTGAATATAGGCATAACTTATTCATTTTATCAACAAAAAAGTTTTATGTTCTGTGACTCAAATAAATAGCTTTTTTTCCTCTGATACCCAGAGAAATGTTTATGCTATTTATTCATTCATCAGTTAATTGATCGGTCCTTCCACAGCAAAGCAATGATCAAGGCCTGGTTCCAGTCCACAGCTGGGTTGTTAGTTACCTTTGCTTTACACGAAAGGGAGCCCCCCCCCCCCGTCCGTTACACCCACATTGCCATTCCATTTTCATTCCGTCATGGATTCCGTGACAGACGTTGCCAAACATTTAGAGTACAGTCATAGATTTTTTTAAAACATAAAGTTCATTAAACACACCAAGTACAAATGAGATGGATTTCAAAAGAGTGTTCGTGATTTGGAAACATCAACCTTCTGGTGATGTGATCTGCAACTAACATTTATTATTTAAAATGATTAAGCACGTATTTTGTATATTCAGTTCAATTTCTTTTTATAGAGTGCGTCTCATGCAGTGACTCAGAGTGCTGAACAGTAGATTAGGATAATTTAACAGAAAACAAGTATATAGTGAAGCTACAGATAACAGTTAAGAATTGCAACCTGCTCTCTTGCTCTGAACTACAGAGGGTCAAGGGTCAGTTTTCCTTGCTGTGTTTCTCTCAATTATGTGAGTTTGTGGGCAGTAAACCCTGGACAGGGTTGTGTAGTCCCAGAAGGATTGGTCTCCATTGGCTTCCCCTGTCTCACCAAAGTAGGAAAATGACAACCAGCTGCTAACCATTGAAACCCATCAGCATGGCTACAAAAGCAGCTTGTCTGAAGACTGAAGGAGGTCTAATGTAGCACACCTTGTTTTGTTGTTTTTCAGCTGAGTTATGCAAGTCTTTTTATTTGGTGAAGCCTGCTGTCTGGTGTCAGTTCCTCTGTCTACAACAGTTGGTAGACTTGCTCAAGTTAAACAATCTTGTGGAGCTAAAGTCATATTTAACACTTTTTGAAAATATAAATTTTCTTGTGATTGGTTGTTAATAAGCCTGTGCTATGAAAGCCATATGATCTCATTCATTACCACACCTGTCTAAACATCACATGGCAAACTTATTTTTTCTTTTGCTCTCCTTCGATCTTTGTTAAACCTATTCAGAAAATGCTTTCACTTTCTAAGGTATAAGATGGAAATTTGGCCAAAATTACATCTACTAAGTTTTTTGCACAGAATTGAAAATGTCTGTCCTTTGGACATCTCAGCTGCCTGGTCCCCTCAAGACCTGCTGTACATGGCTTTGATCCACACAATCTAAATTAGTGTTTTCTACTTTGTCCCCATTTCATTCTAATAATCCAGCAGACACTACTCAGTGTTTTTGGTGCAAATGTCATTTTCATATATTCCTATATACTCAACAGTACCAGTCAACCATCCATTCACCCAACATAAATGACAATTTGTTCTACGCAGTGATGCAGTAGTTTAGAGCCTATCTTGCAAGCACAATCACGTACATTAATACTATAAGGATAATTTGGAGCCACAAATCCACCTCAAACACCTGTCTTTGGACTATGGGAAGAAACCAGAGCACCCTGACGAATCTTGCCTGAACAGAGGGCTGGATATGGACACAAGAGCCAGGGAGCTATGACACACCAGTACTATCTGCTGTGTCATCATGCTGCTCTTGCATGAAACCTTCATAAATTAAGCTTGTCAAACACTAACTCATTCAAAACATTTTCCCTTTGTTTTTTTCCATTGTTTAAAGAATTGATTACTGGACATTTCTCAGTAGTAGTAGCAGTAGTAGTAGTAGTAGTAGTAGTACAAAACAAGTTATGCATTTCAGTGATGCAAAACAAATGCATAAATACTTGAAACCACATGCAAGCTGTGACTAGAGAAATCAAACTAAAGCCAAAGAACTACATCAAAAGCCAGAATACATTTGACCTTCACAGTATGGCTCTGCTACTCTTCACTCATGAACATTTCAGACTTCTGTTCAATTCATTCAACTCAACTTTTCATTTTTCCTGGTGAAGGTTTAGTCCCAGTGGCTACACAAGAATCATCATCGCCAAAGACTTTCTGGGACCACACAAGCACAAATTAGTTAGACTGTGGTAAGAAATCAATAATTCTAAACCAGCCACTCTGGTTGAACTGTTTTTGTGCTGACAAATGACCTCATTGCCTCCAGTTCTTTGAGACATAGGATAGACCACCCTCATCCCCTGCCATCCATTTACTGCCTACACAGGCTTGTGGGAGTCACTGGCTCACAGCCGCAGGAGGACCCATTTCAGTGTCCTTGTGCTGTCTGTGGTAAATGCAGCAATTTGTACCAGTGCCAGAGAGACAAACTACTTAGAAAAAGGAGGCAAAAAATGAAAGAGACGGGGTGAGCGATTTAAAGGTAATGACAAATAAACGGAATCAAATTAAAACAAAATCATCTGATGCTGCGCAGAGCTTCTTCCAGGAGTTTTGAGGACACTGAAACGATGGAGCTGGCCTCTGATACACACAACTGTGTGACGTTCCCTTTTCCCAGTCTGTGTTCCCACAAAACGTCCATCCCGCTCCGCACTGCTGCCACCAAGGCTGCCCAGGGCTTCAGTGGCCGTCACGCTCACACAGCCCCTCACAACAGGGCTCTGGGCTCGCTTTGGTCTGCCAGCTAGCATACAGCAAGTCTCTAGCCTGACAGCATAATTCACAGGGGGTTAATGGGGGAGTGACACTTAGCTTCATGCCCCTCAAGCCCAGAGCTTGGGTTTGCTTCCCTAATCCCCACTTCTATTCAGCTGCCTCCACCACCATGATAGGTAGAGAAAGGCCAATTCGCAGGCTCAGTGTCTCCTTCGCTATGCCCGAGTGAACGCCTTGAGCCTAATACCAACTAATCTGTCACCAAATACTCCAGCTGCCATGCACTGGGGTACCCGTTCTGGAGACGGATAGAGCCTGTGGTGCCAAGCGGCTGGGACGGACCTCACAAATTCCCTAAAACAAGTGCTTCTCTGCAAAGGCAGGCTGTCCTGTTCACAATAGGGGTAAAATTGTAACTTTAGGGCACCTCAAGTGACCTGACCTTGTCACGGGCCTGGTTCTGAGTCCATGCGCTCTTGTAAAGAAAGAACCAGAACATAAATCACAATGTCAAAACTGACAAACACAAAACCAGGTCCCAAGAACACCTTACTGATATACAGGGTAAAATTTCGAGCCAAGTCAATTTTCACATACCTTTTAAATAACTCATTAGAAAACATTAAAATGCAGGCTACACATTTTAGAGTCAAAATAAATGAATAATATACCAATCAACGGATAGTAAAGTTATAGAGGTCTGGGTCTTAGTGGTACTCAGTCAGGGTATGGTCATGCATATCAGTCTGTCAACAGAAAGTACAGCTTCAGTCTGGCATCTTCTGTTTTTCCTTTTTATTTCTTCTTTCAAATGAAAAGACATGATCCTAAAATTACATATATAGTCCACCCTCGAGTTTCCATAATTTTTTTTGAATTATCATGCACATCAAACGTTAATTTCTTGAGCAGGAGAAAATTAAACACTTCAGACATCCACATATTTACAAAGGGAACTTCAAATGGCAACCAAAATATTAAAATACATCTCTTTGGCAAGTATATCAATGTGAAGACTCTATACTCAATGACTTGATCAAAAAGAGAATTAGGTTTGTGGTTAAACAGGAGAAAACATGGAGGCATATCAAACTTTATACTCAAGGTCTTGTAACTGGTTGAATGAACTCACTTCCAATAAGCTTGTATCTGATCACATTCCCACAACAGATGGACCAAGGTCCCCAAAAACATCTTTACATGTAAAAGACATCTGCAAAATCTCTAGAAACATGTTATGGTGACACACTGGGGAAAGATTCTGGGAATGACCTTGAAGTTTTGTTCCTGGATGAGAACAGATGTGCATGCTGGGAAAACCTTGGCCCATGTAGGTGATCATTCATGATCACTGAAAGACACATCAAAGTCGTGTTCCCATGCCCCCCTCAAAGCGTAGCACACATTACTGCCAATGCTGGTTAAAATGATGTAAAATGCAGAAATCAAGCATTTGGGATTGTTAATTGCAATAAGCTGTTTTTCTGCGTCAATTAATTCTGTCTGAAGTCTGTTCTTTTTGTCTGGGGTTGTAATAAAATAAGTTATTGTATTGTTGAAATGTTGTAGATATTTACAGAAGTCTGTACTGAGTAGGCCAATTTCAATAGCTAAGTCTTCAAGGCTAAACACTGTTTGGCCTGAAAATAAATCTGACATGTTCAATAAACCTTTAGACAACCAATTCCAAAGTCAAAATTGACAAATATCTGGGGGAACATTTGGGCTGAGGACAGGAAGAGGTCAGGAAAAAATTAAATGTTTTTAAAAAAATTTTATACTGTGTCAAAAAGAACATCATCCAACTCCATTGTTAGTATGATGAATGGGGCAAAACACCCCCAGTCCACCTGTCGTGCGATCTGATCCGAGTTGTATTAGGGGCTTATTCACTGTTTTTGCATATAATTCACTGTACTTTAATTATGTGTATTTCAATTACACTACTGACTATTTAGATTTATTAGGTACTTTACATGTTCATTACACATTATATTAGCTTATAAAAGTGTTACTGTAGTACAGTACTATGGTACTATACTATATTATATACTATACAGAAAAGAGTACTAAACAGCACCGTACAACAAAGTATCGTTCAAATTAAGCTTTCACTTTTCCAGTCCACTCCATATCTGGTCTATTCCCCCCATATATATTCCATAAAACTCAGGACAGACTGTAAACTATAAACATTTTCACAACTTTTTCCTCCTAGTTTTGAGCTTGTTCTCTTACTTTAAGGTAAAATAATGCATTGGTTTTAAGAAGTTTAACTGAGAAACTCCTGTTGCTACCTTCCAGCAAAACATATTGTGTAATTGCGTATGAAAGGAGAAGGATTGCGACACAGTAAAAACGTGCTCAACGTGTGGTCGGCTCATCCATTGAAGTCATCCAAACGAAACCTTGTCGCCATCTGTTTCCACCACTAATTTCCTGAATGACTCCAGGACACAGTGAGCGTTGGCAAACAGATGGCCTACGGTCTGGGGTTCTCTCACTTGCGTGGATTTTTTCTTGCCTGTCATCCTCCCAAAATTAAAAAGGACACTTCTTCTGTGACAGAATTTGTCAGAGACTGACAGAAATCAGTACCAGGAGTCAAGACTCAGCTGAATAGTGAGCAGGTACCACCACAACTAAATAGCCTCCTTAAAAACCGGGGCCAAAAAAGGGCCCTTTGATTTCAGCATGCTGATTTTGACTGGCCTTCCAAACCTTTGTCAGGCTGCACATAAAAAAGGTTAAACGGACCATGTCAACCTCATCTTTGGCAGCTGCAGGCTGAATGTGCAAAATGAGGGCCCCAAAGTCAGCAATCTGGAGCTACAGAAAGAGATGTGAGAAAATGAAGGCTGTACAAGAGTCTTCCTTCTAACTGACTGCAGTAATATCTTCATCCACCTTCTGGTTCTCCCCATGAGCATTGTGGTAGCCTTAAAATTAATACTACCTCCAATAATTTATTTAAGGTCTTCAGCTTCTCTGTTTAGATTACTATGTTCAACACAAAAAGAACATTGTCTTAAATTTGGTTGAAAAGTACTCTTTGTGCAAAAATAGATGAGGCAAAATATTCAAAAAGGGACACACATCATAGACAAAGAGCAAACTGGAGATGGAAGGGATGGCATGAGGGGAGCATTGAAACTTCATCTCATATTTATCTTATTCTTGTTTTCTAACAACTACTGTATTTGATTATATTATCCTCCAGATGTTAATTTTACCAACTTTATGACAACTACTTTATATTATGAAGGTGTACTATATTTACAGTGTGGTAGCTCTGTGACTTCAGCATAGTAGAGGGCGGCAACGAGAAAGATGTCCTCTCGTAGAAAAAATAGAGTTCTGTACTGATAAAAATATGTATAGCTCAAGTATTTTACATAACACCTCATATAATAACCAAAAAACAGCTTAAAAATAAGAGAACAGGCGTTTTGCTTTTGTTTTAGCTGCCTTAATTTCAAGTTTACGTACGACGTATCTGGGTAGCTGAAAGTGTCCTTAAGCGAGAAGTGACCTCATATCAGCAGCGACGCATAGCGGGGACCGTATAAACATGTGAATTGAACCCCGGTCTCGAAACTTTTCGCAGCTCGTTTTTCCCAAACCGAAAATTCGCGCTTTTGTTTTTGTTCCACATAAAAACGTTGTTGGCCACTGTGTCCAAAGCCTGAATGATGCATCTTTACGTGAGGTAAACATGACGTTACATGTGGCGAAACGGCCAATCAAATACCGTTTACATTTGAGTAAAGTCTTAATACAAAATGGAAAATAATCGGAGGATTTGAGTTCATCAACAAACGTGCACTGCGCTGGAGAAAATGTGAGGCATCGTTGTCAGGGTTATATTCTTAATATTAGTGAAAATCGAGATACATCCACGGTGGTGNCGTTTACATTTGAGTAAAGTCTTAATACAAAATGGAAAATAATCGGAGGATTTGAGTTCATCAACAAACGTGCACTTCGCTGGAGAAAATGTGAGGCATCGTTGTCAGGGTTATATTCTTAATATTAGTGAAAATCGAGATACATCCACGGTGGTGTGCTACTTTTGGCAGGGCTCTGGTGCACTGCTAATACCCCATGAACCTCACGAGCTTCTGTGGTCGCTGGAGCGCTGTAATAATTGAGAAAACCTGAACGCCAGCTGTGGAAATTCAACTATTCAAGTGGAACGACCATTTCCCTTGCGCTGAATAAAATAAAACTTGCAAAATATCAACTGCTTACCTATTTGGCAGACGAAAAACACATGGCAGAGCATCAGAAAGTTGCTTTTGTTCAATTCCATATTGCTCCCGTCGAGTCGCGAGACGTAGGGACGATCCAAAAAAAAAAAAAAGCACAAAGGTGAGCGCGCGCTCGCGCTCCACCGCAGACGCACGGCGATGCTGCTCTGGGCGCGCGCCGGACTTTTTTTTTTTTTTCCTGGAGTTCTCAGTTCATTCGCCGGGAGCGCGCGCACCCGACGTGAGACTTACGCCGCGTGAACGCGGACATTGGCGCGCATCCCCGCGAGCGCAGAGCTCAGTTGTCGCGCAAGCGTGACCCACGGAGAGGTGTTGCTGCCGAAGCGGTTGGCAAATGTGACCCACTGAGTCATTGTGACGGGGAGTAAAGTTTTCTGAAACCTCCTGGAAGCCAGTGACCTTTCGATAAGAGGTACTGGGTCAATTGTATGTACGGAAAAATGGCTGGGCATCGATCGGCAGTGACCGCGGCTGGTGGTGCGCGCACAAGGCGCGTCGAGGACGGTGGAAGCAGATATGCTCCTGTCCTTCTGCTGGTAGAGCTTCGTGTGTCATCAGGTAGAACAGCTTTTCATGCTGCTGACGTGCCTCCACACGTTCGTTAACCGACTTGCAAGCTCAATGCCCAAATGATAAAAGGGATTTGTTTTTTCCCCGATTACCCCCCAAGGTACAGATTACCCTATGAGTCACGGGCACACACCCCTCAATGCCCCCAATGAAGGCTTGAAGCCTTTGCAGAGGAGAACCATGGTCCTACTGAATGACAGGAATGAGGTAGAAGCTGAGGACAGAAGATAAAGGTACAATATCTACCAACAGGGATCTAACAACCTGCTGAAACTACAGGCTCGTGCGTGTCTGCATGTTTGTATCCGTATGTTTTGTTGACGTATGTATGTATATACACGCACATGTGTTCACATGTATGTATACTTGCATAGTTTTGTATTTATTATTTATGCATCCTTCATACATACAGAGTTTTCACCTTTATCTATATTTGCACCTTTTATTATTCATTCTCTAAATTTTCTTTTCCCTGTTCCGTGCGCGATGGACCCGAGGATCTTCATTTCATCCTCCTTTGTATACCTGCTGTATAAGGCTGTTCGATAATAAACAGTTCACGATTCTCGATTAGACAACACGTATGTGCCCAGTTCCCAAAAACATGGTTGTAAACTTGGTCAAAAACTACTCTGAACTGTCCCATTGGTCAGGAGATGACTAACCAGATGGTGAATACTGGGAGTTTCCATTCCAGACTGTATTTACACTCATTGCTCTTCTACGTTTGCACTAGATGGTGGTGTTTATTATTTTTCGTCTTTGCTGCTTCCTACATGCTGCCTCTGATTTACAGAGAGCATATAATGGGTGGTGTGAGAGGATGGATTTCAATCCAGCTCAGTCTTTATGGAGTTAGAATGCTCTCCCTGTGTGGGTTTCCTCCCATGGTCCAAAGACGTGTTTTTCAGGTGGACATTAAATTTCCCACAGTGTGTATGTGGGTCAGCGTGTTGCATAGTTCTGCTGCGTGAATGTGTGAATGGAAAGGTGTTGGCTAAATACTACGTAGCATTAATTGTAACTCACTTTGAAGGGAAGCATCTGTTAAATGAATAAATGCAAAAAGCTGCAGTATTCACGTAACTTCACTTAGTTGAGTTTTATTTATTTAAACAAGCCCCAAATGATATTAAAATGATAAATACAACCTCCCAAAACATCTAGGCCTCAGAGTCCTGTAATAGCAATATGAGCAAAATATCAATGAATAACCTCAGGTCTGACAGACAAAACAAAGGCAAATACACTGAAGAAAAACTATTTTGCTGCTTTTCAGTGTACAACGGACAATGTAAGGCAAACACTGGGAGTAAGCAGTGCCTGGTGGTAACTGTGTAGAAAGTCTTGAGGGATTGCAAGAGAGCTTGAGCTCCTTTCATCTGGAGGCAAGATTTTCAACTTCAAAAACATGGAACCACAATGTTCACTGTTGTTACCCTTATGAATAAATTTGCATAATGTGTCAAAGATTATCTTTAATTTATGCGCACCCTGGTCCCCACTTGTTAGACCAAACGCTTCAAGGGGGGCTACTGTATCTGGTTGTACACCCAGGCTCGAGGTCCCGTGTGTCTGCTTATGTGTATGGATTAGAAATACTTTTATTTGTGCTGAATATCCTATTCTCACAAAAACTGGCAATGCATAACACAAACTGATTAATGCAAGTATAAGGAGACTACTTTTATTCATAAAAGTGTTTGATGCCCTGAAATGCCCTGCTATATTAATAGTTCTAAGACGTCTTTAATATCGAGACGATATAGTTGTATAGTTCCTTTCTTTGGCTTTTTGGCTGGATAATATGTTCTCATTCAGAGCACATAATGGAATGCTGTGAACTATACAGCCGTGTGTCCTGAGATTTTTTTCAAACAATATGCTGTGTTCAAATAAGAAACAACACAAGAACACTCTGGGGCCTCACATGCTCACACGTGAGGTCCAAGTAAAGGTAAACAAAGGATAAAGGACCTATTGGAAGTATTAGAAGAATAAGTACATAAAAATGGGTGGGAAAATTAAATTAAAGAAACTGTGTTGTCTACAAAAACACCCTATTGCCAGATTGAAACAAGTGAATAAAAACCAAACAATAGCAGCTACTGAGCACATAGAGGCCAGAGAAGAAAAACCGTAAGGCCGCTCTTTCTACTGTAAGTCAACAGTAGAATGTTTGGCAACAAAAGCTCATCATTGCTTTTGAAAGAACATTAAAATACTGATCTGTCTCCATGAGAAGTAATGTCAGTAGTTGTGTCAGCCTACAAGAAAAAGCTGATACTTCTATGATATTAGATAAAACTGGAGGTGTTGCGAAGTTTAATAACATCACAATAAAAGCACAATATCACTAAACACATCTGTGTCATCTGTGAATGCCTTCAAGACACACTTCAGCTGTGTGTCAAAGCAAAAGAGTGCAAAATGCCACGCAACTTTATCAGGAATGAAACGAATATTTATAAGTTGATGTTCTTCATGTTTAGTCAGGTTCAGAGTGAAAAAAGACTACTGTGTTAAGAACAGAGATACTGATCACTGAATCCAAAATGCAAACATATTCTACCTATGAGGCTCTTAGGGTAGGAGAGGGGATTCACATATATCATTAGTCAAATTCAGTCTTATCGTCATTGGTTAAATAAATTCAGCCATTGAAATGTCACAAAATTGGGTGCACTACTCTAAAATCCAACAGCATTGGGAGGTATCGCCGATTAATAGAAATTCTCAGGCTTTGTAATACGGTTATTTCATATATGTTCATTCTTTGCACGTCAGGCGGTATTGATATTTGTCAACCAAACTGCAGGACAACAATCGATATTTCTGGCGGATGAACAGCAAGCTTAGTATGTAGGTCACCAGTAATGAACAAGGAACAATTAAATCGCACAGATGAATTGCAGATGACATGTAAATTGGTTAAAATTAGGCTATAGCTTAATCTGCTTATATACTATGGCGATAGGAGTCCAACTGAAGGCTGACTTATTCCTCCATAGCACTGTATAAGTTTGTTGTTCCCTGGATGTTGGTTAGTTTGGGCAGCTAGAGCTGAAAGACAGCTGGAGGGTTGTGCTGTCTTTCAGCCACAGACAGAACAAAGATCTCTCTTTGCAGTCTAAACACCCTCCCATACAACATGGACTTACACAAACCTCCAGGGAAAACAGAGAAGACTAACAAGGCTTTGAACCCAACCCCAGCAAAGGAGTAACCCAACCTCTTGTCTCTATGACAGTCAATGGCAGGGGTCAGCATCCATCCACAGACACACCCACGCTTACACACAAATGCAGATTATAAAGAGAAAGTTTGAGAATTCACATTCATACAACATACTGAACACATTCTTTACAACTGCCAAATACGTGAACATGTAACCTGCAGTATAACTCGGATTAATTTTCAATGATCGGGTCCCCTTTTTCTAACTTCTTGCACGAGACCACCCTTGCAAAGTACTGTAGCATTTTGCCAATTCCGCCCTGTTGTCAATTTAAAGAATAAATCTTCAAGAAATAAATTCCTCTGTGTGGAGCTTGAAATTGCTCGTAAGATGCTGATACTTTAGAAGGGATCAAAAATAACAATTTGAATGTATGGCGTTATACAATTATTTAAAGACAAGCTCATTTATACAGTGTCTATACATACCTGCCCTTTAATTAAAAGAAACATAGTGAAGTATAACGCACACAAAATGGCCAGTGTCAGTGCCGCAGTTTCCCTCAACAGTATATTGTAAGTGTTTGTTCTGCTTTGGCATAATCCACAATATCCCCGAATTACAAACACAGTCAACCCGAGCAAAAAAAAAATAAATCAGTACAAGGCGGGACAATTCTGTGAGAAATATTTTCCCCTGGAATCAATTCCTGTTCTCACTTTAAATAGATCATGGCATTAAATTGCACCTTTTCATCAGAAAAATGCAAAAACGTATAAGAACCGTGTGCGCATATTTAACAAAAAAGACCCTTTGTAGGCCTAGTCTCTTATTTCATTGCTCACAGTTACGAGTATTATGGTTCTTTGGGATAGGCTGTTTCCGACGGCATTCAGCTATCCTCCCAGAAGGACTCTCAGACAACAGCTCAGAGTGTTTTTCTTGAGGTGTCCAGGCTCACAATGGACTTTCCAACACTCACACAAAAGCCTCTGAATAGACAAGTCCAAATTCAATGGCATTCCTTGCCCGCCACAATTGGCCTCGATAATACACTGCTTTTTCTGTGGACACACACGCATCAACATCGCACGACCGTGCACGACTATCTTTACAGCCCTAAAACCATTAGAATCGAAATGTTTGTACACATGTATGCGCACACACACTGAAACACACACTGCATACTGCACTATTCCTGTTGAATTTGCTTACATGCGAGCAGTTAGAAATGTAAGGACATAAACTAGCAGTTTTTTTTTTTTTGGCAAAAAATAAATGTTCTCTGCCCCATTGGTGTTAACCCGACTCCACCCATGCTCTCCTGTGTGCCCCTGGACTGAATCAGATCGGGGGTGGGGGGTGGGATTAGCTCCCCACTCACACCCTTGGACTGGAGGCTGGAGCGGTATTGTTACGCTACACAACAGCCTCTTCAGCACCCACATGCCTCAAAACCCCAACTGCCTAGGAGGCGCTCAGAAGACCAGAAAAGGGAAATGTGCTCTCTATCAGGGTGGGACAACACCCCCCTCAGCCTTGTCACACACCCCTGGTCTGGCCCTTTTCTTTAGGGCATCAAAAAGCACTGCATTCAAAATGCCCTTTCGTTCACTTCAGCTCCGTATTTCCTTGGAAACACAGAGAGTGTATTAGAAGAGGCAACGCTGGAACATTTCAAGTTCAAGGACTGACAAGGTGTTGCTAGACAGTAAAAGATTTATAAGCTATACCAGTGTATCATTGTTTAATGTTGAAACAACTGGGTAACTCCAGAAATGAATTAAATGCCACTGAGAACAGGCATGTGCTGGGATTTACATCAGGAAAGCAATATTAAAGTGCACAATTATAGACGGCCAATACGTTAAAGGACTACATATAGACTCAGGGAGCACATATATCTTTTTGCCGAAGCGTAAAAACTTAATAAAACTCAGGGTATTCGCAACAAATTTTGAGCGTGACAGGGAAACAGCGCCCTCTAGTGTATAACTTCCGCTCTTAAATAAGGACAGCTAACCGAGGTCTTTCCGAGGCCCAGGGAGACAGTGGATGCGGTTCAGGGGGGTTCATACAAAATTTCTTTGAAGATAGTTCTGTAAATAAAAACAAAAATATTGCTGTAATTTCACATATATGACATTATTATATTTGATGATAATCATGTTTCAGTGAAATAAAAGCATCCACTAAGTGAATAAATAGTGTTGTTTTAGAAATTCACTTTTAGGACACAGAAGCCATAAAAGAAAAGAAAAGCATTCATGTGAATAATAGCAGGTGTATTGGAACTTTAATTCAGCCTTTTTTCAGTATTTCATGTTTTTTGGGCCATGGGAATTAATGCATCTATCCACCTATTATACAGAAGTTAGCTATTTATTACATTCAATCACTTTGTCACTCATTGAAGTTCACGGAGCTACACAGGCATCGAGGTTCTGTAGTCCATTCCGTTTGTGACCTCTGGATTGTGTTGAGAAGTTAAACACAGCCTACCTGAGTAGCCGGACACACCTTTTATCCTGTCGTATACACCTATAAACATCACGGTACATCCCGTATAGTAAAGTCGAGCCAAAACGTGTGGAAAGTGAAATTAGCAGACACTTTCTTCATTATACGGATAATTCTGTTTTTTTTCTCTCCCTTTTGGTCATTTATTCAGCGATCATACAACTGTAACCACCCCCCGGCTCCGCTCCCCTCGCACCTCCACGCAGTTTTTTTTTTTCCCGCGCGGAACGGTGCGCATCCGCTCTCTGTGAATACGGCTCTCGCGCGCCGCTCAGGTCTCTACTGCGCAGGCGCACAAGGAAAAGACCTTGGTTGAGGTGTCTGTCTGTAGGTGACGACTTCGGAAAAAGGACGTGGAGGCGAAATGCAGAGTTGGAACCATTTATATCGCTCTCTAGCTCAGGTAAAAACCGTCAAACGACGAGTCGTTGTGAGGAGCGTGTCGCTCTCCGTTGCCGTGTGCGCCCCTGTTCAGTTTTGTCTGAAGACGTCGGCGTGCTGAAGGGCCTAGCTGCTGAGCTAACTGGTCACCACAGGAGTTGTGGGGGGTCGGGATGGAAGTAGGCAGAATAAAACATTTAACCAGGTGTGTTTACACACACACACACACACACACCGTGCGGAAGGTGAGCTCTGTACACAGGCCCGGTTTACTTGTCCTTTTTCCTAGTTTGGTTTGTACAGTTAACACTGGCTTGGTCAGAGATACTCGGTGACAGCCCTGTCCTGACGGGAAATGGGCATTTTTTTTAAATGATTCTTTGTTTATTTTTATCCAAAAGTGACGTTGCACCGCCATTTCTGCACATTTGTACAACCAGCTGCGCTGTCGTGTCCTTCAGGTGCTTCGTAGGTCCCGTCAAAGTCGCCGAAGTGGCAGCTGCTCCGTAAAGATCAGATGTTTTGTACCTGTCAAAAATACTTATGGATCTCCTGGCTCCCGTCCCTGCATTTGGTCACAGATTCCTGTAACTGTTCAGCATCCGGCCGCTTTTCTGTTCCTTTAGCCACACATCAACTCTCTTTGTCAGTGTTCTGGGAAGAAGTGGTGTTTTTAAGTACTTTGGAGCTCATGGTTTAAACCAGTGATCAAAAACCTGCTTTTGCTGCTTTTAAGCGAGGACCTCAACTGTCATGTAAACTCCCTGGAGCTGCAGTCCTGTCTGTGAGGACATACGCTGACAAATCCCCAAGTAAGTGCACTCTGGTTGCTGGTGGGCTTTTACCTCTGCAGCTTAACTTATTCCTTTGTGGTTGACACCTGATTTCCTTCTCCTTCTGCAGTCGATGCAGACGTCACAGTTGTTGGATCGGGACCCGGCGGATATGTTGCTGCCATCAAAGCGGCACAGCTTGGTTTCAGGGTAACGCAACCATGTCCTTGTGTTGCTGTTGTTTATGTTTTTTGTTTTTTTTAAATTGAAATAGCAATTGGGTCCCAGTAACGTAGAAACAAAAACCACAACACGGAGAAATAACATAAAACGCTTGCAAAAGAGATCAAGTGCTATTGCCACAGTAATAAAAGTGTGTATAAAGTTCCTATTAGATGTTATACTGAAGAAACTCATCCATGTAGAGAGGAAAGTCTGAAAAGCCACAACATTAAAATGCTATTAAGTAACTAAAACTAAAAGAAATAAGACTTCAGTGTGATATTAGACAGGCGTTCTGTTTTCCTTATTGTTTAAAATTTCAACATATTCAAGATCTCACATATATTTAAACTGGCAAGACAAGTAATCATTTAACTGGCAGATTCTGCTATTTGAAAATTTCTATGACCAAGTCTCCGTCCATGTTTTAATGCACTGTTACCATGAATATCTGGAGTAATGGACATCTGTGTATTTATCCTATTCAGACAGTATGTGTGGAAAAGAACGCCACCCTGGGGGGGACCTGCTTGAATGTTGGCTGTATCCCGTCAAAGGTAAAGTTTGTGTTATTGCAGGGTTGCGTTGGACTTGTATTTTCTTAGTTGTTGGTAACACCTTGCAGATGTTTAACTGGCCACATTTTCCTCAAGCTTAATGTGTTGCAGAAATGTGTAAAACTGTTTGTCAGATTTCTTGATGTTGTGCTAAAGAGTCCGATTTTATATTTAATAGCTTTATCGTATGGCGACTTTTTCAGGCTTTGCTGAACAATTCTTACCTGTATCACCTGGCACATGGGAAAGATTTTGAAAGCAGGGGTATCGAAAGTAAGTATCGAAAAAGCATTGTGTGCAAAATGCAAAGCAGGGCATGCAGGACGAGTTTCCTCACTGCATGTGTCACGACACTTTAAACCCTGGGACCGACTTGCTGTTTGTGGAAGTAAGTGAAAATGCCTCTCTTCACGGTGCAGTTTCTGGAATCACCCTAAACCTGGAGAAGATGATGGCACAGAAGAGCGGAGCGGTCAAAGCGCTGACGGGTGGAATTGCACACCTGTTCAAGCAGAACAAGGTCCAGCACAAACCACCTGCAGGACCCTTGTTGCTTTTGGTGCTACAAAGCTGTGGTAGAAGGACCACCCATGTAGACAAAAAAAAAAATCTGTTTTTATATCCTTAAAGACAATGGTTACGCAGAGCAACTTAACAGTGCACATTAAACACTGAAAAAATGTTAGCTGTACATTCACACTGTAAAAAATTTTATCAAATTCCTGCTTATTTGTTGTAACTCTTTTTCATGCTGTGATTTCTAGGTGACACATGTCAGTGGTTATGGGAAGATTACAGGTAAGAACCAGGTAACTGCGACTGCTGGCGACGGCTCCGAGCAAGTCATCAACACCAAAAACATTCTGATTGCTACGGGGTCGGAGGTCACACCTTTCCCGGGAATAGAGGTAAGCAAGACTGCTTCTCAAGATTGAACAATGACTTGGTGATGAAAGGTGTGCGGCAATTATGACCCTTTGGTCGTGGACCTCCACAGATTGACGAGGAGAATATAGTGTCCTCCACTGGGGCGCTGTCGCTGTCGAAGGTTCCAGAGAAGCTGATAGTGATCGGCGCTGGAGTCATTGGCGTTGAACTGGTTTGTCACTGTTCGATTGGTGATAATTCTCCAGTTGTAATGCCAGTACGAAATGTGTGCCTGTGTGTGATAGGAGCTCCTATCTCTGACAACGGATTTTTTCGCAAATGTGAGAACTGTTGTGTTCTTGATAGTCTAAACTGCAGCTACGCCTTGCTATCGGTAATCTCTCTGTCAAGGAATTCATTTTTTATGACTGTCAGGTTTCTAAATGCTGCAGAAGGTTGCTATCTGAATCAAAAGCCCACTCTTCCAAATCTGCATCGGAAAAAAATTTCAAAGGGGAAATCAGTTGGGGGTTGAGCCTCGGGAGGTCCTGGAATGCGCTATTATTGTTCTCCACTGAAATAAGGGAATGAAGGCTTCTGCTGCCAGATAGGTTTTCAGGGACGGGTTAGACTTGGACGAGGAGGGATCGCTGTACTATATACACTGTGTGCACATTTTGTCACTGACCATCCGTGGCACCCTCCGTCCTGAGTGTTGGAATTTGGGGTGGTGTCACTTTGTTGGGGTTTTAAGATGTTGCGTTTTTACAGTGTTTGTCCTTTTGCCAGGGTTCTGTTTGGCATCGTCTGGGCTCAGAGGTGACAGCAGTGGAGTTCCTGGGCCACGTGGGTGGAATGGGCATCGACATGGAGATCTCGAAGAACTTCCAGCGCATTCTGCAGAAGCAGGGCATGAAATTCAAGCTGAACACCAAGGTCTTGGGTGCCGAAAAGAGGCCAGATGGACAGATTGATGTGGCGTGAGTTTATACTTCATAGAACAATTGCAGTCTACTCAGGCAGGCTGTGTGTAACGTTAAGTGTCGACTGCTTGTGTTTAATTTCTTCTCAGGGTGGAGGCAGCTACAGGGGGCAAAAATGAGACGCTCACTTGTGACGTGTTGTTGGTGTGCATCGGCCGGCGCCCCTTCACCCAGAACCTGGGCCTGGAGACTGCGGGCATCGAGTTGGACAACCGTGGCCGGATCCCTGTAAACAACCGCTTCCAGACAAAAGTGCCCAAGTATGTCCCTAAGTCGATAACGCTGGGGCTGGTGGTGGTGTCGTGGTCATAGCCTCTGGTTTGTACTCCTAAAATGACCCAGGAGCAAATTCCTCCTCCTGCTCTTAAGCCTGGGTCTCACCTTGAATTGCTTCAGAAAAACACAACCCTACTGTGTGTATATACAGATAAATCATCGTAGGTAGCGTAACACTGTATTTTGCTTTAGAGAAAATTTTCAGGCAAATAGACGGAAAAGTAAGGCTTAGACCGGCTTGTGCGTGCATGTACAGCTGAGTTTTTAGTTGTGCTGCACAGTGGATTTTAAAGTACTGACCTGACCTTTTATCTCTTGGCCCTCACGTGTAGCATCTATGCCATCGGGGATGTGGTGGCGGGGCCCATGTTAGCCCATAAGGCAGAGGACGAGGGCATCATTTGTGTGGAGGGCATGGCTGGGGGGGCTGTCCACATCGACTATAACTGTGTCCCCTCTGTCATCTACACCCACCCCGAGGTAGCCTGGGTGGGCAAGACAGAGGAGCAGCTCAAAGAGGAGGTCAGTTCAGAGGGGTCGATGTACATATTTATGAACTATATCATGGACGCATAGTCAGTTTGTCACCTGAACGTTCATGTTGAATCAGCGGCACACTTGAGTGTCGTGCAGTTACCTCGTTCAGTCACATGGTGGCAGTATGACATTGTACAACACTGAACTTGGGCGTCATTTTTTTTCTTACTTCAAATCATGCCTTTGTTCTCAAGTCCCATCTTTTTATGCTAATGAAATCATTATATGATATTCTTTTCTGCATTAACTGAAGTACAGCTTAATTTTTACCGTTATGCTGTCTCTGCAGGGCATCCCATACAAAGTGGGCAAATTCCCGTTCGCTGCTAACAGCAGAGCAAAGACCAATGCAGACACAGAAGGTTTGGTGAAGATCCTCAGTCATAAGGAAACGGACAGAATGCTAGGATCGCACATCCTGGGATCCGTAAGGAACCGTCTCCTATCAGCACGACGAATCCTCGTAGTTTAGTGTTAGTTTTTGTTTACTGCCCTACGTTGTCCTTGAACTGACAGGGTGGAGGACCTGCAGGAGTTTCCCAAAATACTGCAGAATTCAGGTACACTGAATTGGTGTGCGCAGGAGCTAGTGCATCGGTCATTCGCTGCTGCCGCTCCAGCTCCACGTTGCAGGTTTATGGCCTCCTTTGTCAGTCTGCGCAGTTGCTGTTAGAAGGGCGGTGGCTCACGCTGTCAATTCCTGCTAACCGACAGTCTTTCTGCTTTATAGTCTTTAAGATGTTGCAGGGAAAGCAGATGATTGTCAGTTGCTCAGCATGTTGAAGCGTTTAAAGCGTTAGACCGGAAATATAAATGCAAATGTTTCCAGCTAAAAGGTTTGGCTGCTGTTGTCAGGATAAAAAAAAAACAGCAGGAAGCAGTTTTGAACTGTTGCTTTATGGAGGTCGGCGGTTGGACCTCCTTTGAACAGTAATATGAACTTCAAAACGATGCGACTGAACTTGTGGAGAAATGTTACACAGCACTGTAGAACGGCCTGTTTGAAATCAGGAACTCTACTGGTTCTGACGTGATAATGTCTTCTTTATGTACAGTACTGTGCAAAAGTGTTAGTCATGCAACTTGAATGTCTGTTGAGAAGTACAGGTAGATTCTTATCTACCATCAGGGAGGTTTCTCATTGGTCCCAAATTCATTGTGCAGCCTGAGAATGACCTCAAACACCCAACATCTCAGTCATACACAACTGTGTTGAGCAAAAAGAAGGGATCCTGCAACAGACGCTATGGTCCCCACAGACCCCTGATCTCAACATGATCGAGTCAGTCTGGGAGGACATGCAGAGACAGTCAAAGTGTGCAGAAGAACTGTGGCCGGTTCCTCAACATGTTTGGAAGAACCTACCAACCTCTACCTTAACCTGCATGCAAGTTTGCATAAGAGAATTGATGGTGTTTTAAAGGCAAAGGGTGGTCCCACCAAATACTGATCTGATGGAGGTTTTTTTTGTCTCCTGCACTTTTTAGAAGGTTTATTGGTTAATAAGTATTCATGGCATTATTTCTGGAACCATCCTCGCTTTATAGCATTTTTCCCACAGGTGCCTAAGACTTTTGCACAGTACTGTATATGTTGTTATACATAAATAATATTAAATGCACCTTCACATGAGTGTATGTATACACATTATTCTTTGGTTTGTTTGGTAATTTCTAGCACGTAAAACAACGAAGGCTAAGAGATTACTCCACAGCACTGGATGCCATGGGTCCCGCCCCAAGGCTGTCCAGTAAAGCGGGTCTGACTGTATTTGGGTATAAAACGCGCTGTCTGAATGAGCGCGAACAGTGCCAGTAACCCCCACGTCTCCCCTGGGTCCAGGGTGCCGGCGAAATGATCAATGAAGCGGCGCTGGCGATGGAGTACGGCGCCTCGTGCGAGGACGTCGCCCGCGTGTGTCACGCCCATCCCGTGAGTAACTCCGATAACCTCCGTCTTTAATTTTACCCTGTTGACAGATGTGCCGAGGCTGATCCGATCCCATCTCGTGTTTCAGACGGTTTCAGAGGCCTTCAGAGAAGCCAATCTCGCAGCGTCGTTCGGAAAAGCAATTAACTTCTGAAGCCCACCGTGCTCCACGCGTGCTGAACAACTTACCTGGTATCCCAGTTATCGTTATTTAAACGTTCTCAATAAAAGTGGTTGAGTTTGGAAAAATACTGATCATAGATGAGTACCTTTATGTTGTAGAACAAGGAGGATTTTGATTGGTCAAGTCAGAGATGCTTTTCTTTATCTGTGTTGTAATGACACATGCAAAGCGACACTAAACACGTGAATTTAAATTGTACAGCAACGGTTTCTTTGTATCTTGTATAGTTTCCAAACTAGGCCATCACTGAAACCACAACAAAAAGCGGAGTTTTAAGGTGTAATTGTGTGGAACAGTCGTAATACTCTGGCAGCAAGTTGGAATGAGGAGAAGATGGTACGTAGTGTTCATTTCCCCTGGTGTCACCCCTGAGTTAACATTACTTATGAGGGGGAAAATGGATGTCAGGCCATAAATTTTACCTAAAATTGGTTAAAATAGCAAAAGGAAAGGTATTTTTGTGCATAAAAATGCCAGTATATTTCACGTAACTTGTAACTGTAAAATTAGTCTTCTGTTATATTTTGATTTATTGATTCATCATCAGTAACTTTGTTGAAGGCAGTGGTTCGGTGGGCTGGAGTCTGGCCTGCAGCACAGGCTTCTGATCATCTGAGACGCAGATGTTTGTTGCGGGAAAATTTAAGAACGGTAACTGCCTGCCTTACGCTCTACGGAGCACACGACCACTGTGCTCTCGCAGGCCCGGCAGGCGGACTAGTGATTATTTTGAATTATTCACAACCCCTCGTGTATAATTGTTGTTCCGAATTGCTCTGGTTAAAATGACCCGGCTGTACAAACAGGCTAGTTATTGTAAGTGGCTCCGGATGACAGTACTGTAGTACTAAACGTGCACTTTGAGGTGTTGAGGTTGTGGAAGTGGTGGGAAGTTGTTCTCCCGTTTCTGTACAAGGGAGAGCGCGTAGTTGTACCGTGTCTCGGCCAGGGCTGCACAAAGGACGTAAAAGGCAAAAATGCTGTTGTATTGAATAAAAAGTCTGCTCTGTGGGGAAAAAAGAATATGGACTTTGAGAAGCCATTGCTGTGGTTTGTGTTTTTTTTTTTTACTGTACAGGACCCTATTATATGAAAGCGGAGAGCATTACAGCCGAAGCGGTTCAACTGGAAGCATAAAACAACTGTGAGATTTATTTGGTTGACTAAGTTCATTCCCTTTTTACAGTCTTGTGCAAAAGTGTGGGAGTTGCTGGTCAACTTAGATGTTTTGTTGATTTTCTAAGTGAAAAGAAGTTAATCTCTTTAGGGAAGAAGTGGAAACACGACATACTTATTTTAATCGCTTTAAGTTAAAACTAATCTAAATTGAACAGATGAGGGGAAAAAATACAACAAAACGTGGCCTGTGCAGAAGTTCCGGCTCTGTCACTCGACCCACCAGCGCCACCGTCTTGTAACGTCTCACAATTGTTAGGTCCTTAATCGCACTCGGGTGAAGACCATTCCAGACACTTCGGCCCTCTCTGTGCCCACCGCCTCTAAACTGCTGACTGAGCATCTGAAGGTAGAGATGGATGGTAACCTTACAGAGCAGGGGAATGCAGTAAAGGATCCCTGAATCCTTCTTGCTTGCGATTTTGTGGGAGGGTGTTAAAGTCAGGAACGGGACCGCAGAAAGGTTCAGCTGTTCACAAGTCTACTTTGAGCACTGCTTGCACAAACATGAGCTGCACGGAAGAGTCATCAGAAGGAAACGTCACCTGAAGTCAGCGCTTGGATAAGCCAGAGGCGTTTTGGACCCACGTGCCGTGGTCTGAAGAAACGAAAGCTGGAGAATCTTGAAAGCTGATGTCCCGCAGTTAACTTGAAAAGAAGGTGCGTATTGCAACAAGACAAAGCGCCATCCCATAATTCAAAATCACCCATGAACAATGAAGGTTTTTCAAAGTACCTTCGAAGGCCCCAGGCGTGAATATTATTGAAAACCTGGTGGAAGGCAAACATGCAGAGGCTGCGAGATGATCTGAGAATAGCTGTGAACTATAAACGTTGGAGGCCGTCGCGTGTTCCCACGGCGACTGACACTTTTACACGTGACGCGTTTCGTGTTGTATTTCTTCCACTCGATCACGAGTTCCAAGTAAATAAGCTATTAAAATTTGCAGAAATATCACAGTTTGTTGCTTGTGGAGGCTGTGTCAGCTTCTAGTTACTTAGAAAATCAAACTTTTGCATGCAGGTGTAGGTGAACTTTTATTTATAGCGATTATTATGCATTGGTCATAAAATATAAATGGCCAGTTTAAGTTTTCATCACTCTCCCAAATAAGAGTATTTGAAAATGTGTTTAAGTCATGCAGGTCAATACAGTTGTGGTTCACAGTACAGATTAGTTTTGAAGATAAACCCAACAGACCTTTTCAGATGGTTTTTCCTCCACACGATGGATAGGTATTTTTTCACAGTCTGGTGTAAACATGGGCATCTCAGGCCTTGTCCCTTTTCATCACGAGCTCACTTAAAACAGACAGGTGCTGTAGACGGTCACTTTCTCGCTGATGTCTTGGAGGAGGCCGCGCACCGCACTTTCCAAGTCGGTTAGCAGACCGGCCTTTTCCTCCAGCTTCCTCTGGTTGTCCTCGTATGTCTTCTCTAAATCTGCAGCAGAAGAAAGTTTTGCTTTACTCAATAAGTGCCTTTCCACTCCAGCGCCCCTTAACTGATACAAGCTGTTTGGGTTTTTACACACCTGCGTTTCAGCTGTTTTAACCCCGACCGACGGTTGGAACGAGGGCCCCGGGACAGGTGTGTGTTACCTTTCAGTTGCTGCAGCTTGTCACTGGCCTCCGACAGCAGCTCCTTGGCCTGCTGCTGAAGCTGCTCTGCCCTCTTCTTGGCGTCGCCCAGGCCCTCCGCCTTCCGCGAGACAAGTTCTTCCACCGTTTTGTACTTGTCTTTTACTTCTGTTTCTAGTTCCTGTTCAACCACAGGTAGAACAAACCAGGTAACATCTCATAACTACAGGTGACCCTGCGGCAAACCGAGCAGAATGTTATTTTTATTTTTTATTATGTATTAAGATAATACTAGTTATTATTCTTCATACTCCTATGACAACATTTGCAAGTGAAGCCATTGAAGTCTCTGCGAACCTTTTGAATCTCATCGGTGGCTCGGTCGAGGTCCTCAGTGGCTTTCTCCGTCTCTTCGGCGCGGAGGGAGTTGTTCTGCGCTTTCTCTTTCAACGAAGCGATGTCCATCTCCAGGACCAGCAGCCTCTGGGTGGCGTTGTTGAGTCTGAACTCTGAGTCGGACGTTTCCGATTCCAGCTGTGGCCCAGACACGGGAACGCTGTTACAGCTGTGCTTTGTTGCGTGTGTTTAGACGGAAGTCTACTTCTTCACTCAAACGCACCTGGAGATGCTTACAGAATTTGCCCTAACTTGCCAGGAACTAAAGCGTGTGTGTCTACTTGTGACTTAATGTCCCCAAAGCAATATTTACACATCCGAGTTACAAAGCCGGTTCGTGGTCCACTTTGTTTCTCGTGACCTTCGCCGCAGCTCACCGAGGTGATCAGGTCCTGGGTTCCACTGATGTCTGTGGTGGCCTGTTTGATCGCCTTTGCAGCTGTGCCTTGAGCGCGTCCAGCTTCCACCAGCGCCGCTTTCACCATCTCGGCCGTTTCCTTAATGTCCTGAGCCTCTTTACTGTAACGGACGTGGCAAATACATCAAATAATCTTAGTTTGTTTGTCCAACACCCCATCTTAAAGCCAAAACTCCTGCTAGACCTCTCCTCAGTCCCAGGGCAGCCTCCTCACCTGGCCTTGCGGGCCTCCTCCAGCAGCTTCTCAGCTCGCCAGATGTCTGACGCACTCTGGTTCAGGATCACGTCCACCTCCGACAGGCTTCCCACGCGGTCCCGGATCTCTTCTGTCAGGTTCTGCAGTTGGGCCGGTGTCGTGGGCATCTGCATCGCCAGCACCTCGTTTGCCACCAGTTCGATACTCTCGACGTCTGCTCCGTCCTCTGTCGTCGCCATAGAAACCGGAGTTAGCACAAGCATCGGCTACACGCTGCCACGATCGCTAATAATCAGTCATACGCAGCCGTACGGGAGTGTATCCACTTCCCGCACAGTGTAACATCTATCCCCTGGTGCGCACCCTCACTATTTCCAATCCTCCCAGTTGCCAATCTTTTCATATCACAAATTCGGTTTAAGTTCACAGCACCCCATGTGTTCTCCAGTCTAATCCTGTAGCCCTGTAATAAGGTTTTTGAGCAAAAGATCTAAAATTTCTACCTAGATTTTTAGGTGAAAATTATTGGCGTTTCAGTGTTTTCCATCTGAACTGTGCATTTAAAAACTCCCCGCCTGTAATGTATCATTATTTCGAAAACACTACGCGTCTTGCTCGTATTGTCCCTGCTGTGTTCCCATAGCGTCTGGCTCGCAATAAAGTCCGTGTCTGTGTTCATACTGGATTATACATTGCACCATCTGTGGTCCAAAAAACCCCCTTGTAATGTCCAAACCGCAAGCGGAGAAATTTTGACTATATCTCGAGTGTGAATGAGATGGATCTACTGGGGCTTTGTGTCCAAATGTCATTGCGAAATGTCTGCTGCTCGACAAGGAGAAGAGAGAGTGAGAGTGATGATGGTTTGATGGTTGAACAGGTGTTTTACTGATATTTGGGGAAACCAGTTGAGGGGCTGAAACCGATTGTAATAACGGAAAATAGGCTCCCTATTTAAATTCTCCCGGTTTGAGTCCAGTGTTCAGGAGCAGATTGGGAACGTGACTGTGGAAAGGTGTATTTTTTCCACATCCGCCTCAGGGAGGCATAACCTACGGCCTGCTCCGTGTATCGAGCGCATACGTGTAAGGAAGTCCCGAATTTGCTTGATGAGGTTGCGCAGCTCAGCGTTGCTCTGCTCCACGTGCTGCTTGGTCTTGTTGCTTTTCAGCAGGACATCCTGAGCGCTCTGTTTTGCCTCATCTGCCTTCATTTTGGCCTCCATCACCTATGGAACACCTAGGTTATTAGTGTCACAGGGCACCTTCAGGTCTCACTTCATACATCAGTATTTTTCAGCAGAAGCAAAAACGACACAAAATGTGGCCGTTGTTAACTAATATGTGATTATTGTCATAAAGCAAGCAGGTTTTGGTACCACCACTGTATAGGGGTCGTGGTTTTAATTTTTTTCAGATGTATTTTGTGTTTAATTTTTTTTCTTCATTTGGATTAGAAATAAGAAATTTGTAGCTTCGTCCGTTGCAGGACAGCGAAACAGTGTCCCACCATCTTGGATAGGTTGTCCACTTCTTCCAGGGCAGTAAGTATCTCCTTATCGAAGTCCGTGGCCTTCTGCCAGGCGCTGTGTGCCAGGGTAACCAGGCCGTCACACCCGTCACCACCGCACTTCTTTGTCCCGTCCTCACTGAGGCAGCCCAGACCACCGCAGGGCGAGTTGGCGCACGTCTCGGATCCAGGTGGGCTACCGCACGTCTTGTGGTGCGACATGCCAGTGTTAAAAGGCTCACTAAGCACATTCTTCTTGGCGTGCGGGCACAGATGAAGTTACTCACACACATTTTTATGATAATAGGCCCAACATTAGAGGTGTTAAAATAGCAGATACTTGAAAAAGCAGCTTTCTGCAATTTGGATTTAGTGTAATTTCTTGCAAGAGAAATGTGTCGTGGGAAGGCAAGTTTAAGTAATATAAACATCTTTCATGAAAGTCATAAAACTAAAATATTTGTTTAAGAAGATTTAAGAGCAACTTACTAAGTCACTGAGTTTGGAGAGGTCAAGGGTCTCCAGTTGAGCAGCAAGGTTATCTAGCTTGCTGGCGTTGTCCTCCTGCCTCTCATCAAACTGGCCCTGGGTTTCATTCATCTTGTCCTCTACAGTCTGCCGTATAGCGGCCGACTGTTGGACCGCGCTGTCAGGGTCGCTCGTGGAGGCATTAACCCGCTCGTCTGCGTTCAAAGACTGCTGGAAGTATTTGGTGATGCTGTCCATTGCACCTTCAAAGCAGAAATATATAGATTTTGCCTCACCTGACAAACACTCGGAACGGACAAACTGAAATTTATGAACAAAAACAAAGATAATGGACCCGTAAAGTAATGGGCGTTTTAAAACTCATCAATATCGAGTTGTATACGAACTGTCCTCAAATATTGTGACCATTACGGACAGGTTCTTTGGTAAAACGTTGATAAAAGCAAACGTCTGCTGCAGACATCTCCGGCTTCCACTCGTACCCCGTACACCGGAGTTCTTCACAAAGTCCACCTGATCCCACAGGTCTTTAATGGTGCTTTCCAGCTTCTGAGCATCCTCTTGGAGGGCGAGCAATTTGTCGTCTGTGCTGTTGTCCTCCCCTGATATCTGGGCCAGGGTCTCTTCTGTGGTGTTCAGCTTGATGGTCATTTCTCCAAGCAGGTCACTGTTACATAAGAAATTAAAAAACTGTTAAAGCTCGGTTTCTATGGTATTGGCATGTTTCCCCGTATCTTTATGGTGTCCCAGCCAGGGTGCAGGGATTTCAGGACAGGCTAGACTGACTGTGAACCTGACCAGGATAAAGCACTTAAGGATAATGGCTGGACGGGTGGTTATTCTGGAAGTAATAGAGATGAAAAACACATACAATTATGGTACAAAACTTCTAGGCTTTATTTTATTTTGAGGAAATAATAAAATAATTATGAATGGCCCATACACCGATTATGGTCATGGACCATAAAAAGCAGGAATGTGTAAATACTGTATATCATTTACAATAAAGCAGATGTCTGTGATGGACTGGCATCTCATCCAGGGGGTGCTTCATAGCCTAGTGCCCACTGATTCTGAGATTCTGATCTGCCACAACTCCACTCAGCATTAAATAGTCAGTAGTCGAAGGATGGATGGATGGAAAAAGCAAATGTTTCATTGCTTAAAATAACCCATTCAGTTTTCCCTTAATTCTTAAACTGATATATGACTGCTACTTTAGAGAATAAGCCTGTTTATCCAAGCCCTGAAGCTGAGGCTGAGCCTACCTGGCCTGTTCCAGCAGCTCACTGATCTCCGCTAGCGGGTGTGCAGCCGGGTTCTGGTCCAAGATGGCTTGGATTGCACTGGTGCTCTGCTCGATGTTGCCGAACGTCTCCTGATAGGGTCCTGTGACCCCACTGCCCTTGAGTTCATCAACCCGCTCTGTCAGCCCCCGTGTCTGGTTTGCGAGCTGGCTGATCAGCTGATCCCACAGCTGGAAGCAGTCGTGGCATCGCTCGCAATGGGGGAACTCGCCCGAATAGCCCCGCGCGCACTCGTTGCACCTGTGGCCGGCCGCCCCCTCCACACAGATGCAGCGGCCAGTGTCCTTGTTGCACTGCTCCTCAGCGATGCCCCTGGGGTCACAGTCACAGGCTGTAAGAGACAACACACAGCGGTCAACATGTGGCACACTACCGCTGTCACACTCCCATCAGCCACATCCAGCACTGCGTGACCAGCGTTATCTAAAGGTATTCACACCCCTGGATGGGTGAATAGCAAACTAGCTTGGGGGGGCAGGGAGGAGGGATGTATGTTGGGTGATAAATGAACCTTCAAAGCTCAGCACTTTAGTCTAAGAACAATCTTCACAGACCCCTGCCTTTTCTCTTTAGTGCCCTTCATGTTTAGACAGATTAAGTTGCACAGTGTGAGGTTTTAGAAACAAATTCCACACCCTGGTTGAAGGAAAAGGGAGGGAGCAAGAAACTGCTAGAGTGTTTACACTGAAATTTTAATTGGGGGGGGGGGTAATATTTGTAAATCACTGTTTCAACCCATGACATAGTAAATGGTTCAAATCATCCTCTGCTCATTATTTAGTCAGCACTCAATGGTTATATCTTATTTAAAATGTCCCACAGGTAACTCCCTAAGAAAAGGTCTGGTGGTACCAGGAGAGACCACAAAGTAAAGAGAGTCAGAGGTCCATTCACAGGAGAGTCTCAGCAGGGCGCGGTCATCCTGTCGCCCACTACAATCCAAGATAACAAGGAGCCGAATTCAAGCAGCTGCCATAAACCTCACGCACCACCCCCAACCCCAGAGGCATGAGCGAGGGGAACTAGAGGGAGGGGGAAGGTAGGGCAAGCGCCACAAACCCCCCACCTTAAGGCCCTCAAAGAAAAGCACTGCCTTTTTGCATCCCAAAGTACTCCTGGGGGACAGACACAAGAGCAAATAGGACTTGGAGGCTGATGAATGTACCTAGCAGTCCGCAGCAGTCCAGATTCCACTGGAGACACTAACCATGTAGTCGATAAATCCACGCTTCAGGGGGCTTCACTCATACGTCAAAGGCTCAACAGGACAGCAGGTGGCGTAATGGTTAGAGCCCCTATCTTGCACTCTAAGGACCCAGATTTAAATCCTGCTTTTTTCTGTCACGGCCGTAACCCCGAGTCACTTTGGTAAAAATGATACAGCTGTACAAATTGAGTAAATCACTTTGAACAGCCTGACCCACTAAATCACTCTGGTGAAGAATGTCAGCTAAACGAACAAATCTAAAAGAAAAATGACTGAAATTATGTATTCTTTTGTCTCCCAGTGTTTAACCCCCCCCCCATCCTGACCACCCAGCTTACTGGACCTCTTCACACCCCCTCCACTGCAGGAGATAAAAGCATTGGCTCCGTTTATCCAATACAGGCCCTAGCCCAGATTGTTCACAAAGGCCAGGTGCCAGACACTAAATATTTACACACTTCCACACACCCATAAATCCCTGTGGGCCCCCTGTGCAGGGGCAAAAGGGCAGAACCTCCATAACCAGAGACCTGGAGGAGGACAAACATAAACTGAAGGTTGGGGGGTCCGAGCCACTGAAAACCAAGTGGTGTCAAATTACCAAAAGATTTGTTTTTATTCATATAGAAATTAGGTGGGTTGATTTTTTTATGCTATTTTACATGACTTTCAAAAAAACTCAGGTCTTGCTTGCTTAAGTGCCGGTTAAATCTAGGACCTGAGTGTGCCAAGGATTGGGTTTTAAATGATTAAAAGTGCAACAAAAGTGCTTTGTATAGTTAAATGCTGTGGGTAAGTCAGAAAATTCCAAAAGAGATTCAGGAGGATCCAGGGGAAAAAAAAATCACAGGGATTAAAAGGTAATTTGATCCTGTGGAAACAGCAGGGATTTCCTGCTTTGTTCCACTTCTCTAAACAACAACCAACACTTCTTGTCAGCGCAGAGACCTGTCCATTGTGAGAAAACAAAGCTTCCGGAAAACTCCATTCCTCAACCAAGCACCAATCATCATGTCTCTCTGACTGAACGTGTTCTGATGCTTTAAACAGAAGAAAGGGAAGAACAACTATCACAGGGTAACCTGAGAAGTTCCATTCATGAATTTGAGGAAAAAAACTAAAAAGAACTTTATCTGTAAAAAGACAGAATTCCCAAAAAGCAATTACGTTAATTCTGATATAGTTCTTCCAATACATTAAACATGCACAACAGACCAGCTATGGAAAGACCTAAAAATGGCAATAACTGCTTTCTACAAATGAAAACAGTCCTCTCTATTAACACAGCACAAATAAGGTACCTTTAAATAAGGAAGGTGAACGTGTCTTTCAGCATGTTTTTTTAAACACATACAAAAAAAAAAAAAACAATCTTCTAAGAAGAACCAAGGCTGTAAAAGAACTGACAGACCTGTCAATAACAGACCAGAATCCCCTGTTATTAACACAAAATAAGCTTCTACTTTAAGTGACCAGGGACCCAGGGTGCACTGAGATTTGGAGAGGCAGACGAATAATCTACTATGATTAGTGGTGGACAAAGCCCCCCACGATGGGGTGTTACTGGCTGAGGACAAAGAGTTCATTCAACGGGCTGAGGGTCCTGGACACAGGTCACCCCACCAGAATGCCTGGGGGTAGCACAGCTGCATCTTCACGCAGCACAATATTGCAAGGCTCGGAAAGACATGCCATTCATTTCTCATGGAGTCAAAGCACTGATGCCCAGGAGGCTTCTAGGTATGGACCCTCTGATATACAGAGCAGGGTCATTCGGGGTGTGTACCATACGAGCCTTCTCCACACTTCCCAACTGGGAACAATCTGCCTACTACTGGTTTACGACACAAAGTATCAGCCCACATTTGACATTGACCAGACCCACATACGTGTGCCAGCCAAAAACAAGTTGTAATTATTAAATACAGAGATTTAATAATAATTTCATATACTAACAAATGCAGTCATAAACAAGTTTGGTTACACAGCAATACCTCGATTAGCACCGTTTCAATTTCACTGTTTTATTTCAGTATCACAGTAAACACAGTAGGGCTGTTTAGCATATGTTTAAACATTTCCAAAAACACATTTTGTGGAATTTTATTTTTGTTCTCTATAAAATACACCTTTCCTAGGGTTTGTAGTCAAGTCAGTGTCAACTCATGACTCATTCTATGGATAGTTGCTGAAAACTGTCTGGTCTTGTGTCAAATGGCTGATCGACAGAGGCACCCATAGCTGTAGCCGTCGCATCAATCCTACTTTTGCGTTGTCCTGCAACCCTACCAACTATTTTTCTACCAAGTCTTTTTTAACATAATACTGAGTCGTACTTAAGCTGTAATTTGACTCCCAGCAGTCCTCCATATCGTTCGACAAGCACCGCAACTCAAATGTGTAGATTTTCACCTTCTCGTTTCACTGTCCGACCTTCTCATCCAAATGACTGACGTCACTGAGAATAGCGTAGGTTAAACAAGTCAAATCTTTTGTTAGCAAAAAAATGCATCTGTGCACTTCTGAATCTTGTCTAGGTTCTTCACAGCTGTTCTGCTGAGAGCGATCGGTGTTGGATTTCTTGTCTGCTATTCATCCCCTTATTATTTATTGACCCAAGTCGGCTGAAACCATTTCAATTTCTTCTTCATTAGTAGTGAAATTATTTAGTTTACCACTTGTCAAGATCTTAGTCTTAAAAAGGGGTTGGTGAAGAAGACAATCTTGTCTGATCCTGATAAGCAGATGTTTTTGATGTCTTCACTTTCAGTATTAGTACTCACAGTATTGTGGTGTCATCAGCATATCAAAGACTGTTGACTCTTCTGCCAACTTTCACACCATGGTTTGTATCATACAGTCCAGCTTCACTTATAATTTGTTCTACGTATTAAATTGAACAGGTATAGAGAAAGTATGCAGCCTTGTTTGTATTTGCAAAAAACTCCTTCTGTGTTTATTTGCTATTATTAAAAGTTTTGTATTTTGTTACACAGCTTTCGAGCTTCTTTTATGCAGTATACTGTATTAATGACCTCAAAGGGCTGTTTCATTAAGCTCCATTTCTCAACATATCTAGGGCAATAACCCAGGTATTACTGCACTTCTGTACGTCACCGTTGCCCTTCCTGAACGGATACTGAGGTTTTCACATTTGGTCTAGCACCTAGTGTAGTGATATATAACAAATGTTTTACTTGTTTTCATTCCATGTCCTACTGAGTTGCTGGGTTCTTTATAAATGGAACTATTGTATTTAACAAATGAGACTTTAGCTATGTTACACAACACTGCCAGTTGACCAGTTCTCGTCTTTTTTCTCTTGTCTGTGACCACCATGCATGCATCAAAACTATATTGACATATGCATTCAAAATTACATATATTTAACAAATAAACCATTTTTTTATACACCACTGCAATCAGGCCCTGTGTTACTACCCCTTACCTCTCCCTCCACATTGACAGGAAAACAGAGCAGCTTTGCAGCAGGTGTGCTGACTGACAGCTAATAAACAGCATTACTTCCACACACAGGGCAGCTTTTACTGCTCTAGTGTAAACATTCCTGCAGGCAAGATGTCAGAGAGAAACTCGGGAGGTAAACATGTAATCCTGCCAACCCCCCTCATTTTGGAGATGGGATATCATAAAAAAATTGTCTGCCAAAGGCCAACTTACCACTGCACTTCACCTCAGGGTCACCCCAAAAGAGCTCTCTGCACTCGCGACACGTCCTGCCACCAAAGCCAGGCTTACAGGAGCACTGTCCAGTGAGCTGCAACACAGAGCAACCCCCCCTCCCCGCTCACATCAGTGCATACAGGGCCACATAGCTCCAGGCAGGAGTTTCACGCACATTTTCTTACATCCCATATAATTACATGAATAAAGTACCAAGGTGCTGAAGAATCCGATAAATCCACTCTGTCAGCAGTTCCCAAACTATGCCTTCCTGGTCTGCATGCATTTATTACAGAACCAGATCTTCCTTTAAATTTCCTTAACCCTCCACGAAGCTCGCCAAGTTCCTCAGGTGCAGAGCAACCAAGGCGGCAAATAAATCACAACGGAAAAATCTGGAGATGCGAAAAAATACCCTTTCAATCCTTCATATTATTAAACTGTGCAGTTTTCTTTAAGACTAGCCAACTTCTTTCTGGTTTCATTGTCAAGGTTTCTACCTCTCTCTTGCTCTCTCTCTCTCCATCTATTTACGTATCTAGCCACCATTCCATCGATCCATCCACCTATGAAATGTAAATCACTTAAATTAAGGAAAAAGTGAAAACATTGTGCCAAAGAAATCTATGGTGCTTGTTCTCACTCTTTGAGAAGAGCCTCCAGGGCCTAAACTCTCTTTCTCCTCTTTCTCCACACTCCACCAGACAAAACTGTCCTCCATGAGAGGAACTCACCTCGTTGCAGGATGTCTCAAAGGAATGGCTGTGGTCACAGTTACAGGGCTCACAGCCAGACGAGCTGGCCAGGTTCCAGGTGTCAGGGGCACACTGGTCACAGCTCTGGCCCACCACATTGGGGAGGCACTGGCACTGCCCGCTGGCCAAGTCGCAGTGGCACTCCCCGGCCGAGGGACAGGTGTCATTGGCCGTGCCAAGATGATTACACACACACTCTGGAGGAGACGACACATGGAAAATATGATTGAAATTCATCGGCTGGTATGTGGGGCAATTCAAAGTATTTCAGAAAATGTATTCTGAAATGATAAAAAATGGGAAATGACGAATGATGATATGACAAATTTTCCAGACTATAAATTGCCCCGGAGTATAAATTTCCTAAAAGCACATTCTTCATGAAAAAAAATCAAAAAGTCGCAAGTAGCAAGCAGGTATTTTAGCAGTAGGATCACAATGCACTGACTGTGTTCGCCAGGCCTCACATGCATTCGTAGCTGTTACCACTCCCGGTAGAATGATTAAAAATGGATCTTGCAGAGACACTAAGACATAAGTTTATTCAAAAATGGTTTTCACATTTATTATTTTTAATATTACTCATTTTGTATGTACATTTTTTTCCATTACGTAAGTTGCACTGGAGTATAAGCTGAACCAGCCGGTGAGGTGACAAAAAACCGTAACCTTTAATCCAGAAAATTCGGTACACTGAAGCAACAGGCGGCATGCAGATAGACCTATAACCAGAAGGTTTTTGATTCCAGTTCCCATTGGGGTTCATATATACCAACTTACTTCGACAGCTTTGGGTGAGTGCATCTCCGAAATAGCCCGGTTTGCAGTGTTGGCAGTTGTCGCCCTCAGTGTGGTGTAGGCAATTGAGGCAGATGCCTGACTGCGAGTCGCATGAACCCGGGTCCAACATGTCGATGTTGTGGTTACACTGGCAGGGCTGGCACTGTCCTCCCACCATCTGTGGGTTGCCATAGTAACCAGGGGCACACTCATCACATCTCGCACCTACCAAGGGGGTAAATGACCAACATGATACTGGTCAGCTCAAGTCCCAGCAAAGCACACCAAAAAAGACACATGCACTCAATTCAGAAGAAATATGTTAAACGGGACCATTACCTTTGTACCCCATGCTGCAGACACAGAACACCTGGAAGGAAGCGGGATTCTGATAGCAGCTCCCGGCAAACTGGCGCCCACTGTCTGGCCCATCTGGACACAGACAGGGACGGCAGTGGCTCCCGGAGCCCAGCACTGGGTTGCCATAGTAGCCACTCGCACACCTGCAGGATAACAAGAGACATTTCAAGCAATAAGTCGGACATATGAGTCAAATGAACAGATCTTACAGCCCATTCTGTCAAGAATAAAACTACAACATTGTAATTAAAGAAGCCATTATGTCAGAACTTGCCTTCTTTTGAAGTCAGGCTCCATACTGGCAGAAGAATATAGCTGTCTCAAACACCAGGGGTATCAAACTCCATGCAGGGCCTTTTTTACATTTTTTGCTCCAGCCAATTGAATAACTGATCAGTCCTTTATTAGGCCATATACATATTTATTTGTTATTTTAGTCCACTTCCATACATTTACAAAAACATTACTACAGTGCATGATTGTTGACTGGAGAACAGCTAGCTGGGTGGGTATGGATCCTCTGATATACAGAGCAGGGCCACACAGAGTCTTCTGTACCTTTCGCAGCTGTGGCCCATGGTGTGGTCCCGGCAGCCCAGGCACTCTCCGGTCTGGGGGTCGCACTGCTCCGTGTGGCTGTTGCACGAGCAGGGTCGGCAGTGTGGGAAACCCCAGTGTCCCGGGAGACAGACGTCACACTGGCGGCCCGATGCACCAGGGACACACTCGCACTGGCCAGTCACCTCATGGCAGAAAGCGCTCACAGCACCCTGGGGGTCACACTCACATGCTGCAGGAGATGGGTGATATTAAATCAGATCTTTTACACTGGCAGCTGAACAAACTGCATCACATTCCTCATAACACAAATCAACAGCTAAGTAGCTAAGCTATTGTAGTTGAGGCACTGGGGAACTCACGTTTGCAGCCATTGGATCCAAACTGAAAGGTTCCAGGGGCGCACTTGTCACACTTCCTCCCCACCACGTTTGGCCGACACTGGCACTGCCCACCGTTGGGATCACACACAGAGCTGAGGGAACCCTGGGGGTCACAGTCACAGGCTGGGTAGGGGGAGGAAAGATGATACAAGAGAATTGATTTACACACACACACACACACACAGATCACATTATTGTATTTTATAAGGTGTAAAGACATAAATCAGCACTTTCATTAATTTTATTACACACCAGATAAAATTCAGCACAGGTATCCTCCTACTTACGAATGTAAAAAGTTTCTGGAAATTGGCTCATGAGGTGAAATCTCACAGATGAAGATAGAGATGTAATTACCATTCATTTCAAACGGAAAAATTTGTGTTCTTGAGCCCACAAAGTCATTCCCATATTTGCTCAAGTAGCACCAAAAGACATCAAAATGGAGGTAAACAACATTTACATTAAAAACATATTCCCTCATAACAAATAATATAAAGGGGTCAAAGAGTCGGGTGGCAAATTTTCCAAACAACCTTTTTCCTTAAGTTTGAATATTGCAAACACTTTGCGCTGCTCACATATGTCCAGTCAGAACCAAATTATACTTGTGCGCATCAAACCAAACCACATTCACTCATACACTACAGTGGCTGCTGTGCTAACTTTGAAAACTGTAACTGATAAGTAGAAAAAATCTGGATATTTGGTCATAAATAATTTTACTTGTATATGCAAAAACTAGTAGATGAAATACTTGTATCTCAGGGATACCTGAATATGTCACTATCTGGATTATTGCTGTAGATGAGTTGTTAAGAAATAGAGCTTAATGAACCGGCGCTATATTGTGTCATTAATACAACATATTCCATAAATGGGACTTGCAAACCGTGTGTATACAAAATAATGCAAAATGTTAGTTATATCTTTAATAATTGCTATAAATACAGAAAACAAACAATTCATGGATGAAAAATATAAAATTCCAAAAAATTACTTAATATTTGTTGACTTGTTATGATAAACTACTCAAAGGGCGAAAATAAAAGAGTCCTATAGGACATAGCGGCAATCGATGTATTACTGTAATACTAGTGTAACATTCATATGAAGTAGCTTCTTCAGACGTGCCTTGGCCGTTCCACCGTCACTTCACGCTGATGAAAGGTTTCCTCAACATGGCTCTAAATCTCGCGGCTACAACACCATCTAAGTTCATCATAGTGACACACTCATGGAACCACGTCCTTTCGTTACTCAGCTGTCAGGCTCCAGCACATTCCGAGGACATATCTGCTATGGTGACTGACAGGGCCCAGTAATTTGCCACTGTAAAGGCAGCACTGGTCATGGAAGGGTGAGTGATGCCACAGCAGTCCTGTGTGGGCCGCAGGTCTGAACATGCTCAACAGCCTCAGGAGAAGCTCAGAACCACAGACATAACAGAGAACGTGTGTGTGAGTGTTTGTATGTTGGGGGGAGCAGAAAGGCTCAGATGTCTGTCCTCTTATCACAAAAAATAATATCTTAGGCATCTGAGGATCCGCCAAACCACATTACCATTGTGGAAAAGGGGCGGCCTGCATAAGACACACTCACACACATCTCTGCAAAGCACAAAGGAACTTAAAGGAACTTCAAGGATTTCATGTCAAACCCAAACAACCATCCTCTATAACACTGAAAGCAAAGCAGCACAAGGCTGTATTCCCTGTTTTTCAGGCGCTGCATTAAGGCTGAGCAGACAGACTCCATCCACAGACAGCCCCAGGAGGTTCAGGGCAGAGGTGGGACATGTCAGCCATTCAAGCTCTGTAATCATATCTGGGGCCCCTATGCTTGCAGAGGCATGCAGAGGACACAGGACTGCCTTGAGATGAGTGACACCTGGGGGGGGGGGCATGGAGATGACTGGCATGTGGGGCACAAGCAGAAGATAAGCTAAAAGCCAAAGAGGTTAATGGAATGCCCTGCAGATATGACTGAAAATGTGATGAGTTTGTTCTAGAGATAATGCATTGACTGAAGATGGTAAAAACGTGTAAAGATGCTGTCATGACCAAAGATGGAAGCGAGACAGTGCCAGTGAAACAGCAGCGTGGTGGCTTGACGAGTAGCACTGGTACTACTCATTACCTGTTGCCGTGTGTGTGGATGCAGGTTTGAAGCTGGCTCAGTCTGTATGGAGCTTGCATGTTCTTCTCACGTATGTGTGATAGCTCACTGCCTACTGCTACTGAACAGATCAGCAACCATGGCCCTGGACAGACTGACACCCTAAGCTTTTATTTGATGTACACACTGATATCTACGCAGATCTCCTGTCACCCCAACAGAACGTCAGTTTTCATTTGGTGTATCTAGCCAGCTAACTGTATCTGTTGCCTTAAAAATAGAAAATCTGTTTTTTTGTCAATTTTTGTACTTTGTAACATCCCTTAGAACTTTGTTTAGCACTGTCAGCCAGTGAGAAGAGTGCTATTTAAAAAAGGAACTGAACTGATTTCTACCCACAGTCACAAGAGTTACTACTCACTTTTAAGTATTCTTGTGTGTGCGCGAGAAAGAAGGTGGCACATGCTGTATAGATGGGTTAATGATTGTACGGCTTCTAGTGTAGTGTATGTAGCACCGAGGGGTCACCTCGGACAAAAGTGTCAGCAAAATTTTACTTGAAAACACAGAAAAGAGTGAGCAATTACACTGAATCATTTACCTGCCCACTTCTCTAGAATGACTTACAGTGATTTACCCATATATACAGCTGGGTAATTTTTATTGTATCAGTTCAGGGTAAATTCTTGGCTCTAGGGTAATACTACAGGAGGAGGTAAATTCCGAAACTGTCATCCTTCCAGTGTAAAGGCAGCAACTCTAATAACTACCATCCAAACTCCTGCCATGCCTTATTGGTATTCACTGGAGATGTGGAAGATTGGACCAGTGGACTGACACTAAGGACAAACACTAAATTGCTTTAATGTCACTGATATGCAGCATAACAGAGATGCACTGGGCCACAGTAATGAGTGTCATGTGACAGTGCTCTTACCCATGGCTCCTTGGTGCAGCAGTGCCGATATGCCAAAGATGAAGTTCCGGCAGATGTCTGTCATGGGTGTCTTCACCACACTCTGGCTGTTCTCCAGGCATCGGTAACGCTGGAATGTGTCCCAGGCACTGTTGGTCACCAGATCGCCTCCCTCTGACCCCGTGAATATCTCCAGGTTCTTACAATGGGGTATGAGCACAATCTACGGGAGCCACACAGAACATCCAGAGAGTTGCATTGTTAAAAATATGCAGCTGTTCTGCCTACCAAGCTGAGGGAAACTGTGCTGGTGAGCATTAAAATCCACTGTCGATAATCCTGGATTAACCATGGTGGATTGTTATAGTAATATACTATGTCTGTAGGGATAAATCTAATACCACAGAAAGGTCCACATGTTTTAGTATCTGCTAACTTACAGAATCAATGAGGGTGTAAGGGGACTGAATGTCACTGAGGGCCGAGTACAGGGGCAAGTTCAACCGAATGGTGTAGTTCATCCACTTCTCGAAGCACACAGGCCGTGGCAAAACCACAAACCTGAAAAGCAGAATCAACAAAATGGCAAGTCTGACACACAGGTTCCAGCAGAGTAGAAAGGACCCAAATCAAGCATTTGAAGGAGGGAGGTACCTGGCACTGGGGTGGAGGGAGACCATCTGGTTGTCATCCTCTGGCACCGTGTTGACACAGCGGCTGTCCGAAGAGATTGGGCCTGGTCTGATCACTGTCATCATCACCTCCTCCCACTGGTCAGGCAACTACAACAGCACAAAATATTCATAGCTCAGTGACAGTAATGTCACTGATAAATAAGTTGCTTATTGTGTTTAGTAGTTAAACTAATGTCAAATGCATGATTTTTTTTTTGATTGATATTCACTCAATCCTTCCTTTTGCATGTTTTTTTAAAATATGGTTTTACTTTTTGCTGTTTGTCCCTAGAACATTATTATTATTATTACTATTTAAAAAAAATGTTTTTGTTATTAAAATACAAAACTTTGTATTCTTTTAAATTCTTTAATTTGATTCCATCTAAGAAGCTTTTGTGTATCATATATACAGGGTTCAGAAAGAATTGAAGACTTTCATAAATTTATTACCTAGTAATTATGTTTCATGTAAACATGTAGCCTAACTCAATATGTAAAGTAACTCACCCTTTTTTCTTAATCTTACAAATGCTTAATATACTTCATGTATATGCATGCACGGGGTTCTGATAGTTCATTTTTGCAGGGGATCTGTGCACAGCCAGAAGTGTCTAGTTCAGGTATACCTTAGGGGTTCACTTACCTAATTTTCAGTCAAAAATGCACAGACTGGAAAGTAAAATGAGTGAATAAACTTTTTATAGAACTAAGTGCAAAACATAGTCTGTAAAACTCTAGAACTATGTAGAAAAAGCTTTGCAGCATTAATGGAAGAAGTGACACGTTTTTCTTAAATTAAAACCTTACAATCTGGCAAAGAAGGTGTGATGGCCAGGTAGAGATGGCCCACATCGCACCAGAAACAAAAGAAAACTTTTCTTCTATCATGTCATTGTCTATCTCATTGCTGCACAAATGGAAGGTTTTCCTTTGTGTTCAAAAATTGAATCCATCTTTGCTAATCAGATTTTGTACCTATTTATCCCATGAAAAATTTGCATAAATAGTCTGAGTGCTGCAGTTTCTGTGATGGGATCAGATATTAAAGGAAATGAGAGCACGCCAACGACAGGTGCTTTCAAGACAGATAAGTAGAGCCAGATTTTTTTGCTTCTCTGTTGGCTGATTAAAAATAACTCAAATAATATATAAATTACAGCATACAGTTGTTTAGCTCTTGGTCTGAACTCGATTCTATTTGGGTCCAGATCTATGCCAGAATCTGCCTATTCAGTACTGCTGGTCTATTGTACTTGATAATGTATCTAACTGAGAAATTGTAAAGACATCTAGGTGTGTAGTTCATGCCTTACCTGGGGTTCATAACGGATCAGAATGTCATACTCCATGGAGTAGGGGATGTTGTCAATGCTGAATTCCAGATACTCTCCCTCTGGAACATTCACAAAACCAGTCCCTGTCCAGGTTGGGGTTCGATCCTGAGGATACTGCCGCTGGACTATTGTTACGCCCTGGCAATAGGAAAACAGTGCAGATTAGAACCTCCCCCCAACACATACATAGCTTAACCCTAACTCTGGGTCAGGGAAGCAGACTTAACATACCGGTCCAAACTTGGTGTCTTCTGCCTCATATGTATAGTGGTCCAGAGCAACAAAATAGAATCCAGACTCCACCTGGTTGCACTGACGCCCAAACATGTGATCTCTGCAGGGACACTGTCCGGTCTCCGCAGAGCAGCTGTGCAGCAGACAGACACTTTAAGAGGTAGCTGGCAAACAGCAACACTCACACTCTGCTGCCAGCAATGTTGTACCATTGCTGGCAGCCAGCTGAGGCACTGTACAGAATAGCTAACAAACAGCAATAGGGTAGATTCAAATTTAAATTAAAAATATTTATATTTTGGACTGCTACATGGTCCAAACTGAGTCAATGTGGCCAGAGGCCAACCAGGTGAAAGGGATTTGGCTGGGGTAGCCTCACAAACACTCAGTGGGACAAACTTTGACCATACTCATTGCTGATGGCTCCTCCCAGGTCGCAGTCACATGGTCGGCAGCCGTCCATGTCGTTACTGAGCCCCCAGTGTTGCGGCTGCAAGACGGCATGTATTTAAATATACCTCATTGAAAACACTGTTAATAGAACCTCACTAACAACACCTCCACCAAACAGGAAAACAGCCCATGAAGGCAGGTAGAGAGGAAAGGTAAACAAACACTGATGGCTTTTCAGTCACAGCAACACCACAGTGGCCTATGTTGCAACTTACTAACTGCACTTTATATGTGTGACTATGTAAGGCTTCCCAACACATGCCAGCCTACCAGACACTGATCGCAATCCCTCCCAGTCACCAGCCGCTTGCAGTAACAGTTTCCTGTGTCCGTGTCACATGGGCGCCCCCCTGGAATGGTGCCGAGAGGGTTGCAGGTGCATGCTGGGAAAAAGACATGGGAAACACAATGAGCAACCTAGTAAAAGGGGTCACCATGAACTCCCTCACCATGAACAAAGGGATTAAAGAACAAGATGGTTAATATCAAAAGGTTGTTGGCTCAAGTAACAGTGATGTTCCTGCTGCTTAAGTGGGACTGAAAAATAAGACACTTAAATGGAAACTATAACTACACAACTTTGATTTACAAGATGAAAGCTGCAGTCACTTGCGAGTGGGCTGGCACTCACGCTGGCAGCCCAGCGGGTCCTCGCTCATCCCGTAGTGGCCCTGTTTGCACTGGTCGCAGCGCTCGCCCTCCACGTTGGGTTTGCAGCGGCACTGGCCGGCAATCAGTCCAGCCAGCACATCTGTCAGCCCGTCGCAGGTGCCACCATTCAGAGAACCCACCGGATCACAGTTGCATGCTGAGGGAATACGGAAAGTAAAAGACACGGTCACACCACTGAGTGATGTATCCTATAGTGCTGTTTCATATACCACTCTTTTACTTTAGCTTTTGAGTAACTTATTATAACAATTGTCCATATTTGAAACAATACAAAAATATCAAAACACATTTTTGGAATTTAATAAAGTATTTGGTAGTGATAAACTAGGCATTCTTCTGTATTTATTCCCCCATTACAGTAGGTCTATTTTATTGTTTTCATTTTGTCATTTTTTATCCTAAATTTGACTATTAAATGTTACAGTGTTGGACATATTTTGGGGAATTTAATCAGGATTTCTTTGATGAACCTGGGACAAATCATAATTTTCTTCATTACGAATAACAGAAATAGCTCCCTGATATCCAAGTTTATGGTATTCAAGCCATTTTTAAGACGGAAATACATTCTGATATCAGGGTAAATGTATACAGTAATAGCTTGATTAGCACTACCATTTTGTTATACTACATTTCTCATGAATGCAACTAGAGCACTAATCTAGATATGACTGCAATGGGTAAGATTAGAGCCATCTTAATACCAGAATGGGACAAACCATGAGTAGAGAGAGAGACAGAGGTCTGTCCAGAATAAGAACTTGAAGCAAAGTGAGAATTAAGACTAGTTTCTGGACATAAAAGAAGATGAACGCAGAGAGCAAAAACTCAAGGTGAGCCGCAGGAGAGTTCTGCACTGAAAGATAACACTTGAAAGCCCAGGTGTTCCGGCCCCCCGGGGCGATCAAAGCTGTGAGACGCTAGATGGTGTGGAGGGGCCCCATCATGGGGTAAGGGAGGGAGGACGTACGCTCGCAGATGTGGGGATCACGTACATCCCTCTGGGGGTGCTGGTAGTAGAAGGGCTTGCATTGCTCACAGTTGTGGCCCATAGTATTGTGCTGGCAGTTGTCGCACACGCCTCCACTCACATTGCCCGTGGACACGTACACTGCCATGTCAAAGTGGCATGAGTGCGAGTGGTGGTTACAGTTGCACTCTGCAAATGGAGAAAGGCAAGTGCTGAGCCCACAGTTACACGCACAGAAAGGGCTGAGATACTTCCATTAAACTTCACACACTCACAAATCACAAATTCAAGACTGAAAGACTCACAAATTAATGTGTAATAGACATTGTGAAAGTAAGCAAAGGTGCGAGTGAGTAAAATCATACTCTTGCACGCATTGGTATTGCGTCCCTCTGCTGGCCGCCAGGGCAAATCGTGGTGGAAGTCCTGGCATTTCTCGCAGTTTAGGCCCATGGTGTTGTGGTTGCACATGCAGTGACCATGGACCTGCAAACAGGAGATGAAACGGGGGACATGTAAATCGAACCAGGATTCCTATACAGTCCCATGGAACCTCCACATCTCATTCATAAATCCATAATCACAACATTCCTCTCATCACACTGCTATAAATGGTAACTGAGGGCTGCTCTCAACCCTTAAGAAAAGGGTTGGACAAATTATGCTACTATGCTACTGACATCTGTAGCGTCACCGAAATTGTCATTCTTTTAGGAATTTATTAAAAGTTTTAGTAATAATTTTTATTTTTCTTATGAAACAAACTTTCTGAAAAAATGGCTATGAATACAGATTCAGAAAAAAATTGCCAAGACTTGGTAGAATCAAAGACGATGACATCCTGTCTTGAGAAAAATAACAAAATGCAAAAATGTATACAAATAAAAACGTACACAAACTGATTATTAAACACATTTTTGGACAGGGCTGGATACTAAAAACAACATCCACTCCTGTGCTTGGCTAGATGAATTTTTTTATCAATTTTTTAAAAAATGTGAACACCAAAGGGGACTTTAGATTGTGTTATAATTTGAGTTTAATATTTTTCAGGAGTGTTAATTGTGCACAAGCCTTTTAAAACGCCGACAGGTCTGTCTTCAAGAAAGATAAACAGTGTGTGGTTAGTTTCAGCTCAATTGTTTGAGTACATAAGACCCTCAGTGCTGCAGATAGAGCTGAAACTCCAGCAGACAGATAACTGGGCAGTCAGTCAGGTGCTTTATTAACTTTATGAAGGGGTGGAAACCCTGCAGATTCCTCTCAACTGATTAATGTAGTAAACATTGTCTGTGACAGGAGAGATAAAGGTAAATTATGAAGACGAGCTTGCAGTTAGTTTCACTGTAACAGGCAAGAAGCAAATATTGAACAACCAAACAGTGCATGTTACATTAACTGCAAATATATCCAAAAAATCTAGTGGCAATTAAGAGTAAATATGAAAAAGATTTGAAAAGAAAATAGGAGTCACTACAATAGACTTTCTGGGCCACCGGCTGTAAACAAGACATAGTAAGACTAAACAGGAACTAAACTTGTTGCACTTTTACATATACAGGAAAATATTTAGTGCGCGCATGCGTGCGCACACACACACACACACACACACACACACACACACACACACACACACACACACACACAGTTGAGAGAGATGCTGCTGTAGCCATACAATATATTCCTGTGACACTGTGTGCAGCTCCATCTATTATTCCACTAAAGGAATTCATATTATTGATAAGACACAACTCAGATGAGTTTTTGGCAGCAGTGGTGTGACAGCGATTGGTGTGACAACAGGTCACTTGTTGGGGATCCAGCAATTCAAGATGCTGGATCCAGTTTGCCAATATAGCAAAGCTTAATTATATACAGTAATACTAAATTATTACTGTTAATTCTGCAATACTCAGCTCAAATGTCTGCAGTGCTGTTTTACAATAGCATGCTTTCGTTTTAATTCTTTGTGTAATTTTCCATAATATACATGTATCCTTTTAGATGCAAATCTTTGACATACTAGTTTTTGCGTATACAAAGGAAATTATGTAATACCCTTTACTGAGTTGCAAACAAATATGAAGCAAATTTTCCACACTTCCAAGTAACAAAAGCTGAGTGTTTGGGAGATTTGCAAAGTTTGTGCTGTGATGGTGATTTTGTCTCCAACTTAGAAGGTTTCAGCTTACAAGCTGACTTCCAGGAACACATTACACTTGTGAGGAGGAGATACCTGCACCACACTTTCTAAAATTTTCAACAAAATAATTTGTTATGCAAAAACAGGCTGTTTCTGTATTTAATCATTATTATTAAATGTGTAATTAATCTATCAGTTACCTATTGGTTGTTTCCTGGTGCTACTGTGCAGTTTTCAAGCTATATGGCACATATTGTATTAATGAGCTCCAATAACGCTGTTTCATTAAACTCCATTTCTCAACAATACATCTAGAGCCCTAATCCAGGCATCACTGTGCAAACACAAGCTGAACAGTCAGGTGTAGGGAGTAAGAGACAAGGAACAGTGATGCTCTGTCTGGGGTGGGACTCACCATTCCCTCCACGTTCTCTCTGGCCCCGTCAACAGGAGCACACTCAGACGCATGTCCGTAGCAGAAGCAGTTCCCACGCACCACCATGTCATAAATTGCATAGTAGTACTTCTCTTTGATCTCCATGCGTGAGTCCAGCAGGTTGTCACCCAGGGTGTGCAGCTTGGTGAACTTGACCCTCAGATTTGTGATCTTCAACATATCTGTGCAATTGCAGGGTTAAAGTATGGGTGGGAACAAGTAAATGTGACAATGCAAGAGGTATATTAGGACACATACAGACACTGAATATGTGCTGAAAAATAATCTGTGCAACATGAAAATGATAACATAAAAAATCCATGCCACAGCATCTGTTAGGTCAATTCATCTAATATTCACTTACTTTGTATTCTGGGACTGTAAGGGTCTTCAATTCGGAAAGCTGGATCCAAGACACGAAAAATCACCTAAAAGCCAAGAAGGGACAGATTTGGAAAGCATTGAGAGAACCTGACCAAAGATTCAAACACAAGCTGAGCTGAACTCAACTCCTACAACAAAGTTTGTCCACATACCTGTAGAACATCATTTCGTGACACTCGGCACTTACCTCTCCCTCTGTTGAGGGCTCAATATCAGAGTAGCGTGAGTCACAGATGACATCATCCACTTTTTTCATGGGTCCCCGGGAGATGCCGGGGAAGGACGCCTCGCAGTCGTAAGCAAAGTAGCGGTAAACCTGCCAGCTGTTCCCGAAGTCAGCTGAACGCTCAATGACCATGGCAGCAGGCCGAAATGTCTGCCAGAGTCACACAGCACACACACCATTGGTGCTCCTGTAGCTGTTCATAGCATCTACTCACTTAAACATACACATCTGTAAGAGTGGGACTGTAAAAGCACTAATGTTATTAAAAGTTCACTCAATAGTGTTGATTTTTTTTAAAAAATCTACTTTTTAACTTTGAAACATATCATAGGTCTGTGGTTACAGTTATATCAAAGAGGCAAAAAGCTCAGTGATGGGAAGTGACTGGTTTATTATTTATTCATTTTGCTCCTTCTTTTTTTGAAAGCAAATTTACATCTCGTGGTCTTTATAGGTCTTTAAGCTACAGTTATTTGCCTATTTGTACACACCCGTTCATAACCTTTTTTACTGAGGAAATTCAGGGGTGAATACTGTGCTCTTGGGTAAAATAGCAGGAGATAGGATTGGAATCCAGGTCTACCTTTATACACTGTGCTTCCAGCTACCTTCCATTTCAACACATACCAACATATATTGGTCTTATAACTGACCCAGGCAGATGGGCTGCTGCATCTAGGAGTGTCTCAACTCCCCCCTCCCCCTTCTCCACTTCCAGTATCATGTCTACCTTGAAGGTCATGATGAGGTGGGTGAAGTGGAACTCAGCCTCAAGGTTTAGCTGGATGGTCACATTCTCCACCCCTTTGGGGGAGGAAAAGAGTGAAGGAAACACAAAGCATATCAGTGAAGTCCTCTATTTCAGGCCAATCCAAACAAGAGCCTCTGCAGGGGGGCCATTGGTCTGACTCCCACGGAGCTAAACTTTGAATTCCAAGCATTTCAGGGATACAAGCTGCCACTGCAATAGGCTTGAAAACAGATGTTCATACTTCTAAAAGACACGTTTGGAAAAGCCTGATCATTCGTGGAAAAAAGACTAATTGGGTTTCACTGACTTAACAAGACAGCTGGACTTTTGCAAGAGATGTCACGGCAAGCTTGTTTCTAGCAAGACAAAGTAATTCAGGATAGAACAAACTAGTCTTGGTGATCTTTTGTAACATATCAGTGTACTTTTGTTTTTTTAATAGAACGGATATTTCAGCGGGGGTAGCACTGGAATCCAAGCCGGCTGCTGGCTTTACATATGCAAACACTGAATAACAGCTTATCTTCTGCAACCCAAGGGCAATGATTTGGAGGGTCAGACCCGCTTCCAAAGATTCACATTGGCTTTCCTGGCTCCTTCAGGGGAAACATTCTCACTGTCTTTTGTCAGGACACACCGTGGCTCCTACAAACCAAGAGTTCACTGCTTTTTCTTTAATTTTAATGAAAAGGCCTAAGGAAAAACTCAGTAAAGCTGCTCCTGAAGGGTTGCTTGGGTAATCATTAGGTCCAGCTTCTCATTTTAGTGTGGAGGTAAAATCTGGGTTTAATTGGTCAGCCATTATTGTTCACTTTAAAGGCCACCCTTCTTGGCCCCAACAGCCTGATGAAAGGGGTGCATAATGCCAAAGGGAGTCACCTTTAAGTCAACATTCAACCCAGCAGTGCACATTACCGTATCTCTTTCCCACGAGAATGCTCACCATTCTCTGACTGCCACCATGTCTTGAGGCGGTTGGGGGCAAAGGTGGTCACCACATTCTCAATGGAGTGGCTGGTTGTGTGGTTCATCCTCTCATCATAGACTTCCCTTGAATCGCAGACAAAGCACTTCTTCTCCTCCTGAGGAACAAATGTGTCAGAACACAAAAACAAATGTCTGGAAGTGACGCAGGCCTGAAGCATACGACCGATTACTTCAAACCACACCAGCTTTGTTCCAGAAGCTGTTATTTCAGCACAGTTTCACTGCAACTGCGAAACTGTAATGGTGCATTAGAAATAGGCTCTTCTATTATCTGAAAAGAAGGACCTTCTTTGCTCAGCAATGACTGCCAATGTGAAGGAAATAGAGTAAAAGCTCAACTGTGTTCCAGATGTGTTTACATTAGATTTCTCCACCATGTCTGCTTTCAATCAGGACCCCTGATGAGAAATTTTCAAAGCAGAATTTTTTTTTCCAGGAATCTGCTGGCACTGTATACCTTCAACAAGACAATTCCCTTTCATTCTTTGTCTAGCGAGTGTTTGTTCAAGACGAGGCCAGCAAAACAATGTCGTCTGTCTAGATTGCATCTCCCACAGAACAAGCCACGAAGACCTACGTGGTGTGGTGCTAGCAGCCCTGTCTCTCACTGATACTTTCAAGGTCCAGCTGACGTTCCAACTCAGGGAAAATGAACATGAGTAGGACAGCTGAAATGTAGGGCTTGCACCATTCAAGCATCCCTAAATCAGAACCTTAGCACAACATTTTAAGATCCTTTTGATGTAGACTTTAGATTTGAAAGTATAAGTTAATTACCAGGTGCAGAAACACTTTGGGTGGTCCAGCACTCTAGGAAAGCAAGACTAATGGCTTTAGGAGTTTATTTGTGCCTAATATCTGCATGCACTTCATTCCATGAGAGTGTAATGAAAGCCTGTGTAACAGAGCCACCAAAAAACACCAAAAAACTAAACTTGTGCCGATTATTAAACAGTTTTGCTTTGAGCTCCAGATTTTTATTTTTTTTAAACAAACCCAGGAAATGGTCTAGACTGAATAAGGGGGGCATGTATTCCATCCAAAAAGTTCCTCAAAAAAAAAAACAGGAAAGACAACAAAATGACATGAATTAAAAGAGCATCATTAAAAGATGTTCTTGTAAGTGAACCCTCAGAGGGGCTGAGAAGGTGTACCAAGAATAAAACCCTTTCCTGCACACAAATGCTTGATTGTGATGTGTCACAGTAGTCATTATCAGCCAAAATACCAGTTCGCCCACAAGGATGTGTACCATGAAAACTGTGTAATAAAACCATATTACTGCACCCAAAAGACACCAGGGTGAGCCTGAGGTTCCAAGCAAAACTGTAAAATATTAAAATACAAATTCAAATATACACACATTTCATCTGCAGTGACTACATGTGTATGGAAAGTCTCCAAAGTGAATTTCCTCTTTTCTTCTAAGAATGGACTGTCTAACTCAGCTTTACACCGATTTTTAACTTGCACCTTCACCCTACAGTCATCCATCCATCTACACATTCTCTTGTCCAGGTCGGTCAGGGCGGCTCATAGCACGTCCTGGAAACAGCGGGCGTGAGGCGATGAGACCGTCACCCTACAGCGTGTCGCGTTTTGCCCCTTTACACAGCGACGTGTTCTTACCGCCTCCAGTCGGGGCAGAGAGCACCTGGATCAAGGGTACTGCAGCAGGAGGGGGATTCAAACCGGCAACCTTCAAGTTAAAGGGGCCATTTTCTGAGTTTTGGACTCACCTGCAAGTGGCTGACGATGCAGAAGGGCTCAGGACGATGGCGGCCACATGTGGAGGTGGCCCACAGCTGGTGGGCTCTGCCGATAAGCAGGTCCCCTGTTGCGGGGTAGCAGNTGGCTGACGATGCAGAAGGGCTCAGGACGATGGCGGCCACATGTGGAGGTGGCCCACAGCTGGTGGGCTCTGCCGATAAGCAGGTCCCCTGTTGCAGGGTAGCACCTGCTATGGGTGCAAACATCGCTCAGCTCAGGCACCTGGGCCAAGGCCAGTGGCCAGAGTGCTGCAAGGGGACACAGAGCAAAACAACAGCAATTATTATTAACATTACAGTTATTATTATTGCCTAATAATAAAAATAATAATAATAATAATAATAATAGGTTAAAAAATCCTGGTTCGTGTTTCATACTAATTACACATTTATCTATAATCTAGTATTTATAGAATGTGTACATTATTTCTTTTCTGTACATCCTGAAAGACAGTAAATGGAATAATAGTTTGTTTCCTCTAAGTATTACCGACAACGATATTTAGTGGGTGTACAGCAAAAAACGTATATGTCGTTCACAGCCCAAATTTGAATATTTTATCTGTCTACTGTAACAGAACTGCAATAATAGTAAAAATGATAACATATTTGCATGTATTGTGGCAGTACTACTGAAAGACGCTAAAGATACAGTAATATGAATTACTCAACTGATACAAAAGAAGTTTTATGCATATAAAAAAAATTAATAAATTGCATTAACTGCAGAGTGACACCCATGAAGGCGCCAGTACAGTATTGACTCCCAATAAGTGGACAAGCAGAACTGCGCCGCACAGCCAAACAGAGCAGAGCACCGTTACCGCAGCTTTGCGCAAAGACCACCCGTGTCGCGCCAGGAGACTCACCGAGCTGCACCGCGACGAGGAACACGAGCATCCCGCACAGTCCAGCAACCGTCCGCTTTCGCTCAATGGGACTCAAAAAAGGGGACTGAAATTTCCCACGAGGTCGTACCGGCGGCTCCGTCCACCTGCGGGGGGGGGGAGGGGGGGGGGTTTACTTCGTACCGCATGCGCATTGGAGCAGTTTGCCCACTTGCGAGGGGAGGGGGGGCCCTCGTGTGAAGTAGTGGGTTCACAATCCGCTGAGCCTGACTACTCAAGTGAATTTATTATTATTATGATGTAGAACTCATAATAATAAGAAATTTCATACGTCGTGCTATAACTTTTTAATATACTTTCAGAACTTCTGTGTAGTGAGGTTTCTCGTGTATTTACCCATTTTGTCGTTTCAAGTGAGCGCTGCGTCTTCTGAGGCGGTGCGGGGAGATGGCGGAGGTGCGAAACTTGCAGATTCCATTCAGATTCCTGGCGCTCTGGAGACCTTTTGCATTCAGGGTGAAAATTCTCGTCTTCACCAGACAGCGGCGGAGGGATTTCACCCGGGAGGACTTCGCTTGGCGCGCGACACCACTGGATTTGGCGGGCTCGGTATCGGCGCGAGCAGAACCCCGCGGTACCTCTGAGAGCGCGTGAGGAAACACGGACATTCCCTGCTTGCTGCTCGGGATCCACACACGTCGGATTCCTCCATCTTTCATTGTTTTGGGCGCAAAAGAACCCACTTGATTCAAGTTTTATTAACTTACCTAAGGGCCTTTCTAGTGTTATTCTTCGTTTGGAAGACATCTTTGATGACAGTAACAGAGAAAGTACTTACAGGTTAGCAGCTTTCATCAGCTACTTGTTTTCCAGCCGCAGGATTAAAGGGCTCCTTGTGAAAAGACTTAAAAGTTTGATCGTTGTATGAACACGTCCACTTTCATCAAGGTTACATGTAATGGACACAGGCAAAAACGGCAATTGCATTTACATTTTTAAAAATTACCCTCTTTAAACAAACTGCACTATCTTTTTTATCCACTCAATGTCAGAAAACCAATGAAATGACATTCCAGAACATCTGGAAAGAGTTTTGGACCGCAGTTGTGAAAGATGTTCCAGACACCGGGCTGAATGCAATTCATGACAGGGAATTTCGGTTTGCAGCAGCTGAACACACAGGACACACAAACAGAGACGATCACAGTAACACATAAAACAAAAGGAAAAATATTCTTTGAAACGAGTAACTTTACACAATAGACTTCGTCCTCAACCATTCCATTCACCATTTAAACAAACAACCATCATGCTTTTAAAATGCAACACAATACATGTCAGTTTAACGCATTGTACAGTTTAGTTTCTTCTACTGAATTCAAACAATGTATTAATTTCTACGATCCATTTTCAAATGTACTCTCCGTGTACGTATTTAAAAAACTACGACCCCGACAAGTCTGCTTTTGCCCTTTGCTCTGCGTCATATCCTGGTGAGGTGTTTTCCTGCTGCCTGTAAACGGCACGAATATTTAAACATTCGGTTATAACGCACATATTCTGTAATATAACGGCGTCAGATTTAAATTTTATATATATTCACATCACAACTTTATATGCCGTAGTCATTATAAACATGGAATTTTATTCATGTGTGAAGTAGTTCCGTCACAGCAGTTTCGACCAAACCCTTTTGGACCTCAGTGAAAAAAGTCTGGGTTTGTGAACAGTCCTGTGCGTGTAAAACTCTTTTGTTTAAAAAACAAACGTGAGAAAAAGACGATTGTAATAATAACCAGTGTCACAGTTGCGGGAGAACTTTGTCTT
>UFQX01000856.1:114663-178686 GCA_900497675.1 Arapaima gigas | reverse complement strand
ATCCTCGCTTTATAGCATTTTTCCCACAGGTGCCTAAGACTTTTGCACAGTACTGTACATTATGTTGCTATGCTGTGTAGGTGGGTGAATGATTGTAGAAATTACTGTAGTGTATCTAGTATTGTAAGTCAACTTGGATGAAGGTTTCAGCTCAGCACTACATGGTGGTCTTTATACATCAGGTTGGAGAAATATGTGCAAAAAGAACAAATGTAAAATTAGAAATTAAAATGTATAGTTTAAATGCTGCACACACTGTATGTGGTCCAATGCAGTGTATTGGTGCGGTGATGCAGGTAGTAGTGTGTGAGTACAGTGCTGCTGTATGTGTGACTAAGGGAGCACACTAGAAGACAGTGTGATTCGCTGGTGCTGCATCAGTGCTGCTGAGCAACGCAAGTGTGAGCAGTGGGCTCTGAGCATCAAGTCGGACCCGTTAGTGTGTGTCAGGGCTTCATCCATGAGCAACTGCATCGAGAAGATCAAGGTAAGACATGATCTATCAGCAGGCATGGATATTAATGGACGTTAATGCAAGGCATGAACCAGTAACATATAACCTACTAGTATTTCAATATTTAGTTTTAAATCACCTCAGATGTTTACCAGGGTTTGTGTGCTGCTGGACTTTTAGATCAAAGTAATTCAGGTTTAGTATCTTCCTCAAAACATATAACAGCAGTTTTCTGTTTTCAGAAGTTTGTTTCCTTCACAAATAGTTTATCTCCACAGAAAGATGAAGTGGATGCCGCTTCACTGGATGCCACGCATGCTTTTATTGCTGGGAAGTGTGGCCTGGTGCCAGTGGCTACAGAATACTATGGTAAGACCGTCGCCTTGCATGATTTGAAGGTCTGGGTGAGGCTACAGAAAAAGGACAAGTGCTGTAGTAGTGACATTCGCTGGGAGTGGCCCTGACCCTGTAGGGCAGGGGGTATTCCAACAGTTTAAAGAGTGATTAAATGATAAGTCTGTAGACAAAGGGAAAGGTCCAGATCAGAGGCTTGTAGAGATAATGTGACAAAGAGGGGGAAACTGACAGGAATGGACCATTTTTATTGATATCAGTTCTCCTACGTGGGTGTTTGGAAAGCCATGTGTGTGCTGATTTTTGTTTTAAATGATATCAAAAAGCAGCTTCCATGTGACTTTCCATGATGAAAACCTTGCTGTGTAATGAGAGGGAAGATTGGCACTGAGGCCAGGAACATATATGAAGCAGTCAGAACAAGGATGTTGTACTTGAATGGGATAGTGCAGTGTTTTTGTAATTTATTGAAGATGCTATAACCTGGAATTTGCTCTTTATGTTTTTGTGCAGTTTTCTGTCTCATTGTTTGTCTTCTCAGGTGAGAAATGTTTGTCTCGGAAAGAGGGAGCCACAGGAATCCTCCACTTTGAGGGTGACGGTAAGTAAACTGTAAGCAATAGTTTTGCATCAGTGGACACTATGTTCTCTTTCTAACATGTGATGTGTTTGTAAGAACAGTAAATGCATGCATGTACCTCCATGCGTTGGACATGCACTTTTTATCTCTCTAGTGTTTCCATCTGTGTTTGCGGTGGCGGTGGTGCGTCAGTCCAAGAAGAACATGTTGCTTGAGAACCTGGCGGGCCGCCGCTCCTGTCATGGTCACATGTACAGCCCAGCTGGGTGGTTGCTACCTGCCAGACACATTCTTATCTCCCAACCCAACGACAGCAGCCCCTGTGATCCCAGCATGGGTACTGCACCAATAATAAGGGGAACACACACACACACACACACACACACACACACACACATATGTGTGTGTGTCAGACAAGATTTATTATCAAGCATAAACATGGCAAAGCTCTAGAAAAGCAGTCTTCAAAGCACCCTAAAAACAAACATATTGACACAAACTCTGTTATGTTTAGTCAAAACAAAATGTAAAAAATGTAAACCTATATAGTAGTTCTTAAAGAAGTACAGATTTTGTCAGATTGTTACAATAAACATTAAAATCATAGTTAGAAATCTAGCCAAATTAAATTTTCAAGCCTCAGAGGATCATTCTCATTCCATTTACACTCCCTCACATACAGTAGGGAATCAGGTTGCATCAAGTTGCTAAATAACCCCTTTTCCCCACCCTGTCATGGCTCTTTGGCAGTGTACAGACAGGTCTTCTGGAAGGGGTGCCTTCCTGGTTCCAAGGGTGGGCTCTGCAAAGTATGTGTGGGGGGTAAGGAGGAGCCTGGAACTAAGCGCTGTGTAGACAATCACAATGAGCATTACTATGGCAACATGGGAGCTCTGAGGTAAGCCCCAACAATAGCAGCCCTGTTTTTCTTGTGCTGGCAAAAGTGTGCTTCACAGATTTGACTCCATCAGCTGCACCATACTCATACGCATAATACTTTTGCTTGCTTGTTTGGTAAAAGCTTTTTTTCAAAGGAACTTGTACAACTTATTTTTCATATCTTCTGAGGTGTCAAGGAAAAATAACCTGGCTTCATTGTACCACTACTCCACCTTGTATCCCAGGGTGTTTTAATAATTTGTAACTAAGTGAAGTCCTTAATAAAATGAATGCAAGAGAGCAGTATGAGGTATTGAAACAAAAGGAAATGTATTATCTCACTTTTTCAGGTGTCTGGTTGGAGACCTTGGTGGGAAAAGCTATGGTGACGTGGCCTTCCTGGAGCAATACAACCTGGAAGACAACATTCAGAGTGAGACCATGATTCGTGCAACATGAAACTCACTGAGCCACTTCTATAACACCCTGTTAGACTATATGAAATTTTAGGTTACATATTTGCTGCTCCATCCTGCAGTGAACTTCTACACATTGCATAACAAACCAGAAGGCCTGCAGCATGATAGACTGGTACAGTCTAACACGACAATCATCCTTCCACTTAGCAAAACATTGCATTTGTAATACATCATCACTCACTTACTGACTGATCCTTTTTTCTGAAGTCACTTAAAACTTTAGGTTTATATACAAAGCAACTTAATGATTTACTGATTTGTGGAGCAGAGTAATTCTTACTGTAGCAGTTCAGGGGGAGTACCTTACTGAAGGATGCTACAGGTGGAATTTTAACCCGGGGCCTTCAACTGCTAGGCAATGAACACTAATAACCAGTAATAGGTACCAAAAGCTGATTTTCAGCACATTCTACTATCCAGCACTGATTCTCTATCACACACTGCTTGTACCCAGTACGATCCTACTGTGTTGCAGAGCTGAGCTCCAGTGGCTGGTCTCAGGGCTTGCTAACTGAGGACTTTGAGCTGCTCTGCGCAGATGGACGACGGGCCCCCTTGTCGCAGTGGGAGAATTGCCACATGGGGGCCGTCCCCCCCAATGTGATCATGACTCGCCCTGTGCTAACCAGCCGTGTGTATGACTTCCTCAAGAAGTCACAGGTCAGACAGAAACTCAGCATATGTTTCAGTAGTCTCAGGTGACTTTGGTGATTCCAAATTTACCCTTAGTGTGTATTTGCATATTGTGTGTATCATATTGCTTTGGTGTACAGATGGGTGAATGATTTTTAAGGAGTTTAGTGTAATGTGACTAGCATTGTAAGTAAAACTGGATTAAGGTGTCAGCTAAATAGTACATAGTATTCACCGTATGTCATTCTGGAGAAAAGCATCTGCTAAATGAATAAATGCAAATGTAGGTGGCATAAAATGTACCCTTGATACCAGTTTCTGCTTCTTCACCAAACAGGAGACTCTGCAATCCCACTCAGATTTGGAATTCCAGCTTTTTGAATCCCATTCATATGGAGAAAGCGACCTTCTCTTCAAAGATGCAACTCGCTGCCTGATACACACCAGCCACCTGGACTATCGCAATATCCTAGGAGAGGAGTTCCAGCAAGCTGTCGAAGCTGTGTTCAACTGCACACATGCAGGTGGGTCGTCACACTCCTGCACCTTCAGGCTGGTGAAGGTCCCTCATCCGTGCTTGATGCAGAGCTGAGTTTTTTTTCATCATGTTGCCATGTGTCATCAATGCAAGTCACGTTGGTAAGGAATGGCCACATGTTTTATACAAACGTGCTTCTTCTCTTGCAGACACCTTGAAGTTCTGCCGCCAAGATTCATGCAGCATGTTCTAAGGATCTCAGCAGGGAGGAATAATGCAAAGCACCATTCAAACCATGTTTTTAAAGGCCCCAGTAGCTTGTGCATTAGTGTAAATGCAGGAAGATTCACATGGTATTTTTCTTGGTGTAGGCAAGACTCAACGTGCGGAATGGGGTTGATTTTGTTTTCATAATTAGAAGATCCACAAAATTTACCTCAGTAACAAAACAATAATACAAGCAAATAATTTCATTTTATGATTTGAACCCTCTCACAAACACCCAAGGCACTTTGAGGCAACAGCATTACTTGCAGTGCCACCCATTCTGTAAGGAACACTGCTTTTGAATTTATAATTCTAACTACACCAGCAAAACCCATGTTTTGAGGCATCCTCAAACACATTTTTGACATCATTTAACCCAATCATGTATTTTTCAGTTTTTTTTAATCTTCTTAATATTTTATATATTAAAAAACTTGCTTGTATAGTTCTGTTTTTTGTATAAACATCAGTCAGTTAAATGAAACAAATGTAAAAATTTGGCATGTATAAATAAAAGAAGTAACATTCGTTAGTTTATTCATTTACTTCTTGTCCAGTTCAAGGCTGAGGTGGCTTAGACCCTGTTTCTGAAGCATATACCATGAAGCGAGGTGGAACCTGAATGGAACATCTGTATACTGCAGTGCAAAAGGAGTCACATTCAACACTATATTTAATAAAAAATTTCTGATATTTTATAACCACATTGTCAAAATAGTAATATGTTTAGACAGTGTTGCAATGATGCAGTGCTTCAGCGGATTGAGGTTAGTTTAACAGCATTACCTGTGCTGAAATATGTAAGGTAAATTTTAAAATCAAATGAGTGATGTAATGTTGTTATTTCACCCAAAATTGATTTGTGTTTCAAGCAACTATGATGCACAACTATATCTATACCCGTCTCCATATCTGAGTGAAGTTCTGGAATAAGGATTTCTATCAGAGCAAAGCAACACACATCAGAGAAATATTCCAAATTGGCTCGAGTGCAAGTGCAAAGCGGCGTGGCAACGCTGCATCAACAGTCTGCATTTTCAGTCCAGAGTACTTTTCTCAAGACTGCCAGAGCAAGTCATCTTACAAGGTTTAGTGCTTTCAGCTTTTGCTTAAAAGATTTACAAACTTGCTGTCTTCAACCATCAACTTGTCAAATTTCCAGTCAGATGGATTAATATTGGCAGTAACTCAAAGCACAGTCATTCCAGTTTTTTGTTGTTATTCATTTTCATTTCAGAATAGTTAGTGACTGTGCAATTTTTCCCTATAATTTATATAAAAATTACTGAAATATCAGTTTTCACATTGTTACCATTTTCAGTCTTCTTCCCTCCTCCCTTTAATTTGAGGTCAATACTGGTGTTCTACATCTTTATATTGTAAAGATAACAAAGATCTCCTGTACAGAATAAGCCAACAAAAACTGTTTCCTGAATAAATCATGGTTTAAACATAATATAGGGATAGTCTTATATTTTAGTGTAATATTAGCATATGACTGACATTTTTAACTGGAAAGTGACACAGAAACCAACATTTTTGCAAACTATATTTCTCTATATTATATATATAAAGCTCAATTTATTTTTGCTTGCCTGTTTGTTTGTTCTTTATACTTTTTTATACTATTTGTTTTTCCAGTCAAGAGACAAAATTTGGCACAAAACTACTTCTCACCCTAAGTGAGATTTATGTGGTCTCTCTCTCTCTCTCTCTCACACACACACACACACACACACACACACACGCGCGCGCGCGCACGCGTGCACATGCACGTGGCAATTCACAAACGAGTGAGGTGTAACTCCAGGCAGTTCCCAGCTAATTTGTCAAGATGATGTCAAATGGGCCACTTCATTCACACAATCATGACGCTACACACATTGTGACATGTGTTGCCAGCCAGTTCCAAGCTAATTTGTCAAGATAAAGACAAACAGGCAACTGCACACACATGCAGAAAGCTCTACACACAGTATGATGTGTACCTGCAGGTAGTTCCAAGCTAATTTGCCTGGAACAGCTCATGGTATTGGACAGTACTGGAGGAAAGACCCAAACTAATAACAGGGAAGGATAAAAAATTATACATGACCCACAACACTGCACACAGTATTACCTTGAGGGCAATAAACTCTGGGGACATATTTTATTACTTTTCTTTATTTTCACTTTTCCACGTGACTACAGTCAGTGTTGCTTTCTCTGGTATCTCCCTGTGCAGCAGCACTAGCAACAGTCATGCGCTAAAGACATCACTTAAAGGATAACATAGTTTGGTGATACACGATGTGTTATTACTATATACCTTTCCACTTGCTGATCTGAGCAGCACCGTTTAACTCAGCTGACTGTCAATGAAACAGAAGTCCTTTGTTTTCTGTTTCCTTTTGTGTCCTTCTGGTGCTATTAGTGTTGGTCCTTTCAGCTTAATCCCTCAATGTTGCGCAGCATGAGCAGAGGATATCAGTATAAAACAGGCCTTTAAGGCAGCTTGTGGCAAATTAAACTACAAATCCGGCACGTCCATGGTAACCCCTCTGAATTACGCGATAGTTGATTAGACTACAAATCCCGGTATACATATGGACAGCCGTCTGGGGCGCGCGAGAGCTGATTAACTACAGCTCCCGGCATGCTGCTGGAATGCAACTGCTCATTGTGTAATATGAAGGCTTTTCCTCTGTGATTTTATATCGATCTTCTTTTGAATCTCAAGGTTGTCTAGGATTACAGTCGTCTGTCGCTGAGGTGAGAGTTGTTATATTTTTACTGTATTTGTCTTATTTACCTTTGATAAGAAATCGAAAAGACAGAAACTGTGCCCTTGCTTCGGCAGCATAGCAACTTCATTACAGGAACGGGTTCATATGCAGATATTTCAGACTTGCGTTCCCACATTCATCTGTGACTAAATCTGATTTATTATTCAACAAGGATCGAATGACACGGATAATAAAGAAATACGCAATAAACAATTATACAATCTGTGTCAACGATTAATTCCAAGTACGTACTTAAGTGAGTACGAAGTGTCAGTTTATAACAGAACATTGTAGGGATGAAGAAATATTAGGTTATCCTAGATTATTAGGATATATTTAATTTCCAGATAAAGGAAATGCTGCTACTTACAATTGGCGTAGTGTTGAAATTGTTGTTCTAGTACTGTCTCTTGGGAAAATCCATCCATCCGTTATCAGTGACAGTTTGTCTAGTGCAGGTTGAGGTGGTCCAGAGTTTATTCTGGAAACATAGGGCATGAGGCAGCATAAATCTTAGATGGCACCCAGTTTATTTTACAGCACTTCAAGGAAATACTTTGACATTCTCAGACTGCTTCTTCCAGACTAAAGTATTTGACTATTTTCTAAATATTTTCTTAATGGTGTTTGCTTTTTTGTGCAAGTTGCAGAAATGTATATATGGTAGTGACCCAGAAATTTATGGGTTTTCTGCATTCACACAAGTGGCTGACTGACAGCTGGAATATACAGTTCTCACCCCTGCTTTCCTGAGTCCTGTCTAACCTTGTGCTTCCCTACAGATGCTGCAGCCAAGGAGATGGGTTTTGAAACTAATGGTCCACAGAAGGTTCCAGTTCACCACAACCGCCCGCACCTTAGACTTTGTCCCCGCCAGTTTGCCTATTTGCTCACTGGTACTGAAGCAGCTTCAGAACTTTGTGTCTCGCTCCAGGAGGCTGTTTGTGATCACTGGTGCAGGGCTGTCCACTGAGTCTGGCATCCCTGATTACCGCTCGGAGGGTGTGGGGCTGTATGCTCGTACGGACAGGAGGCCAATGCAACACTCCGAGTTCCTAAGGGCTGCCAAGGCCCGCCAGCGCTACTGGGCACGCAATTACGTGGGCTGGCCACAGTTTTCCTCACACCTGCCCAATGCTGCTCACATGGCACTGTGCAATTGGGAGGCAGCAGGGAAGCTGCATTGGCTGGTGACGCAAAACGTGGATGCGCTGCACTCCAAAGCAGGGAACAAGCGGCTGACAGAGCTGCATGGCTGCGCACACAGGTGAGATGAAGTTGCATGTACACTTGTGAGAATGGATCCATTGCTGGGCCCCGTTGTTCCTACAGGAGAACTGTTCAAACTGTTCCTTTCACAAGAATTGAAAAAAGTTGTTTTGACAAACAAATGGTGATATAAATATATTGTGCTCAGAATGTTACAAATGCTGACTTGTCATTCAAGATATTGTTGTGGTGATCCAACAGGGTGTTATGCCTCGGGTGTGGCGCAGTGTCCTCCCGGGAGACCCTGCAGTTGCGCTTTGCAGCTCTCAACCCAGGTTGGGCAGCTGAGGCTGGAGATGTGGCGCCCGATGGGGATGTTTTCCTCACAGATGAGCAGGTGGAGCACTTCCGGGTCCCATCATGTGAGACCTGTGGAGGAACCCTCAAGCCCCAGGTCACATTTTTTGGGGACACTGTTGATCGGGACACAGTACATTTTGTTCAGCAGAGGTTGGCAGAGTCTGATGCTGTGCTGGTTGCCGGGTCATCACTTCAGGTCTGTAAGACGCAACCTGACTAGAAGGTCTGTTTAATACTGAATAATATCATGTCAGCAGGACAACATTTCTCAGAGCTTGTTACATTATTAAAAGCGGTTATATTTCCAGGTTACTCTGATAGTCGCCAAGTATGTGGAGAGGCCAAACTTCAGTAAATTGGCTCAATTTACAAACACACTTGGGACTTTTTGTCTCCTAAATCACAGTCAATATATGCATCCCTCAGTTTATATACAGGTTAGGTTTTGTAAAAATCTCAGCTAAATATATAATACAACGATTAGATAAAGCTTTTGTTATTTAGTTAACTTTTTATTTTACCTATGAGATTCATTAAATTAAAACTAATTTAAAACTGTTAAAACTAAACATGTTAGGGACTCATGTTCTTGTCACTAGCAGCTTTGTTAATCTCTACTTTGGTTCCCATGATAAGACAGGGCATAATGGTGCAGGTAGAATCACCAACATTCATCAACACCAGATGTGAGCTATGGCACACCAAGGTCACCTCACACTTCCTTTTCTGCTTCGGTGCATTTTGCTGCCAACTATTGGCTTGTAGGGCAAGCCATTGCTGTCCACTACAAAATGATTTTTTGAAAGGAGAAATGTGAGGAAAATTAGGTTTTTTTTTTTTTTAGAAACAAGGTTGTGTTTTAAAATGTATAGCATAACCATTCTTAAACCAAAGAGCACGTGTAATTTAAGGTATCCAGTTTGCGCTTCAATTTGGGCAACCTGGTTCAAACTTAGCCATGATAAATAAGAAGTTTCTAAGGTGTTGTATTCTCGTGTAGGATGCAATACATGTAAAGTCGGCACCCCAAGAAATAGTTACTCTATTTGGTGACAAAACTTGTTGACAATTGTCCACCCATTTTTATGTACAGGTCTACTCTGGATACCGGTTCCTGCTAGCTGCCAGTGAGAGGAAGATTCCTGTGGCCATCCTGAATATTGGCCCCACCAGGGCAGACCACCTAGCCTCGGTGCGCGTGAGCGCTCGCTGTGGAGAGATTCTGCCCGCCATCCTGCCACTTTGACACGCACCACAAGGCCCACTGGTAACACCAAGGCATGTCTTATTTTCTTTCCGCACCAGAACCCAAAGACATGTCTCAACTGTGCCACGATTTTGTCTGTATTGTGACTGTTTTTTGGAGATGAAGGGAGAACAAATCATGTGGCAACAAATGTCAGGGTTAAATTACTCAGGGGTTGTATATGTGTGTGCTGATTCTGATTTTCAGCTATTGCCTTAACTGGTCTGTGATCAGTTTCCCAAAAGCATTTTAATAAGCTCATGATCGCTGTAACATTACAGTTGTTTTGAGGATACAGAGAGTGTTATGCACACAATAACTGTTACCTATATAATTGAAGCCTGGTGAAACAGGAAAGTTCTGAACACAAGACACAGGAGGGTGCAATTTTTAGATATACTGCATCTTAACAATATGCTACCATTGTAACTGTTATGGGAGTGGAATTGTCATGTCAAGATGTTAAATTTAAGATGCACAGCCTTATTGGTGAAGTAACCAGGTACAAGTATTCTTGAGGTACTCATCTTTAACCTATGAGTTTTTGCTTAAATGAGTGAAATTATGAGGGAGGTGTTTTCCATTCATTTTAAGTAACACACCCAAAAGCTTTTCTAGAGGCTTTCCTGGAATACACTCACTTCCCACAGTGCCCCACTCTTAAACCAATACTTTCACATTATGAGCACATTTGCAGGAATACATTACGCTTATAAAAATGGGGATACCTGTACTTACCCTGAATAACTGTAGTACATGTGGGTTAAATACTCTAGTAAATAATATAATATAGTAGTATAAAGGCAAGTTCAAAAACAGTCAGTCTGGTGTCAGAGAAATTTTTGTCTAGGGAAAACTGACAATATTAACCTGCTTTGCGAAGTAGAAATCCTCAAAGAAGAGACACAAAACGTCTTGTGGCTGCAGAGATCTTTACTTGATGCGCAGGGGAGATCCACACAACAAAAGGGTCTCTCAAGAAAATTCAGCAAGAGGGTCTCCCCGTACAACGTTACAGCACAGTTTTATATCTTTGGTCACGGTCATAGTTACGGAACCCATGGTAACAAGACGCGAACGCTAAATTTATAAGCGATATATATTGATAATATTTTAAGTCTTTCTTAAGAACTTCAACATTACCTTAACGAACCATCCTTAATATATGCCATTATAATAGTAGGAAAGAACTTCCTCTGCTAAGCATTTAACTATTAAGTTGTAACTTATCCGAGCCCTTAACATTACTTGTGTCTCCTAATTATACCAACGCAAACAATGCTCTCCTTAACCATCTCTGACCTCACTTTGAACTCTTCAGGACTCAAAACAACTCCTATTACATTCAATGGGAACAGTAATCATAAATGGTGAGAACATGTAAATAAAAGGAAATTCAGTAACAACATGAGTAATAAGGACATGTCGAGACTTGCTCTCACACTGGTACTAAATCTCTTATTCTACTCAGCTTGTGGATTTCCGTATATAACTGAACTAAACCGAACATTAATGAAACACATGGTTTAAAAAGCAATTTCATAGGTGAATTGTACACATGTAATAACAAAACAATATTTAATAACAAAACAGTATTTTCTAAATTTTCAAAATAATAAAATCTTAAAGATGTAGTATAACAGTTATATGATTTGGTCAACAATAGTAGTGGCATTTTGTCACATATAGTTTGTATCAATATTGCAAACATTACATAAGTGATTATTACTTAATCACTGGACTTACTTTACTTGTTCACTAACCCCAAGACTTCAGTTCATATTGATGCAGTTTCTGCTGAAAACCCCTGGTTTTTGTTGTTTTTTTGTAATATTTGTTTTATGTTTTTAGTGTAATGTTTGTATGTTAAAGCAATTTGTAAACCTGTCCCATATGTCTGGTCATTCCCTGAACCGGCACACATGCCATATTTAATATTTTGCATTTTTTAAAATAACATGCAGTGACTTCTTTGTCTCTGATGTAATTTATAAATATTTCTGCATCATGTCACATCATACATATGGGTTTTTATTTTACAATTATTTTGACTGGATTTTATCCCCCACAGAAAATACAGAAAATCTGAAAGCTTTATCTCTATTTAAAGTTAGGTATACATTATAATGTATGAATTTGGTCTGTATTTAGAAATAGTTAAAGAATGTCACAATTTTTTCCTTTGCGGAGGCAAATGTTCTTGGTGAGTTTGGCAGGTTCCACCAAAAACACATTTTAATAATGTTCTTATGAGTATGGTCACTAAAGGAAACGTTAGTGAATGTTATCTAAATGTCAAGATTGTGAAAGTGTGCTATCGTGATCATTGCATATAAGAGTAACTGACCAATGACCATACGAATGAGATTAGCACAAGTTCCATCTGGAAAAATGCTGCTATTTAAAATACAAAAAGGCCTACTTGGCCAAGCTGTTCTGAAATAAAAAAGTAGACATGTTCTCATTGGAAACTGATGAAAGATGTTAAGTGTATAGCATTGCCACGGAGATGGAAGAGCACATCATCTAGTGGGCAGTATGAGATGACTGTCTCAGGTGAAATCTAGTGAGAGTCACTGGACCAGCTGAAGAGGTAAAACTTATGGTGAGTCTGGGGGTGTTACAAATCCATCATCACTGTCTGAGTTCTGGTGGGACTCTTGGACCTCTGGGTCTGCAGGGGGGCTCTGAGCGTTTCTAAATTTGGTGATCAGTGCCGTGTTGAAGGCAGAGACAGGAGATCTCTTATGGTTCCTGATTGGTTGCCTTGCTGTGGGTGTGCCCCCAGGAGACCTGCTGGAACAAAATGATAAAATGTATGATTCAAAATAAAAGGTTTGATTGGTATATTCTAACTTATTGTATAATGCATATGTTGGGTTTAGCTTTTCAGTGGCTTTGAATGAAAGGTGCTTGCCAATTTCCATCAGTGTCTTTTTTGACAGAGGATGTGAGATGTTGTCATACAATATGTGGTGGAGGATATTTATTTAAAAAAAAACAAATAAACGTTTGTAAGACATGAAATCTCTCTGTTGAAAAATCTTTGTTCAGAAGTTCAATGTTTTGACCTGCTCAAGCCCGTAGAATGGTGCTTTGCTATCACCTGCTGATTGCTGTGGCCTTAAGCTTCTTGGCTGGGTTGTAAGCTAGCAACTCAGTGTGGATGTCCAGGTGGGGACCAGGTTTTTTTCTGTGCTCAGGCTTTGGAGTGTCAGAATCCATAAAGCTGCTCAAAAGGCAGGGTCACAACACACAGAACCACTGTTGAACAACAGCAGACAAAGAAACATCTGTACAACTAGAAGCTTTTCAAGACCATACTCACACACCTTCCAGGTCTGTTCAGTCGGGAGAGACCATAGCTGCAGAGTATATCTGGTGTAGCTGCTACCTGCCAGCGCCCGGAGAAAATGTGACAAATAGGTCATTCACAAACACCTCTGTGGGGACTGTTATACCATACATTTACAATTCTTCATTACTGGGTAGATATATATAAGATGGTAAGATGACAATTTGCTAAACACTTTCAGAGCAGCCTTAGAAAAACTGGAGACTAGTTTACAGTTGAGGAGCACAGCAGAGGAAAACGATGGATTTATAGCTTTAAAAGTCAATAGTTATTTACCAAACAAACAATCACTGTAAAAGGACTGAGCTTTGTTCTGGGTTTCAAAGGAACCAAAGACACTTCAGCCTCTTTTGGGACATGACTGGATATGCTTAATGTTGCCAGTTAACTGAGGATGACACTGAGCAGTGGGGTAGAAGTTTTGCACCTTACAATGGCAACAAAACAGAATGAACCATCAAGTCACAATGGGAACCTGGATGAGAAAACCATCTTGTCACCTGCTGATGACTGGCGTGATTTCGAACTGGTGTCACTGAGCCTGAGGCAGGGGGCAGGGGTGGTGGAGGTGGAGGTGGAGGACCAGGCGGTGGAGCTCCAGGATACAGCGGGGTTGAAGGTTTTTCCTGTCCTGTCACAGCAGTCAGTGACTGTCCCCTTTTCTCTGCCAGGCGCCTGGAGGCCCGTTTTGAGGTGCATTTTGCTTCTGCAGCAAGTGTGATAGTCTTGGTAAGGTGATGATAAGATGTGCATCTGCAGTGCTAACATGTTAATCACTGTTTTGCAACGCAGACAGAGGCTATGATGCAAGCAAAACTGTGGCATTTCAACAGCTTCCAACATCTTGAGCCCCAGCTGTTAAATAAATTGCAGCACTCTGTCCACAGAACAGAACGGCAGCACTGTGACACTGCTACCACCATGTACTTCTACAAACCCTACAATAATGCTATTTAGGTTCTGTCTTCTGTAATGGTTTGCCAGTGTGGCAGCCAAATACGAGCTGAATTGTGAAAGACAAGTTAAAGAAAAAAGGTCTGTGTGACAAAGAGTGTATGTGACTCTCAATTTCTGGACACCAAAGGCCACTCACCCTGGGCATATGCCTGCACCTTCTCCATCTCTGCACACAGCTGCCTCACTCGGTCTTGCAGCTCTTCTGACCCCACTGTGTTGCAGCGATTCAACTTGCCCTCCACCACACTGAAGAACTTGGCCTGGATGACAGTACCCAGCCAGATGAGAACACACACCAGCAATAGCTGTGTATTGGTGTCTGTAGTGAAGACTTACCATGACACTGCAAAGAATGAAAGACAGAGTAAAGTGGGAACATCTAATGAGAAAAAAAAGGAGTAAGTCCTGGGACTCTAAATGCTTAAGCTCCTCAACCACAACATTGTTGGCTGCTCTACTTGCAGGAGCTTACATTAATCGATTCCTCCAGCCCTCACCTTGATGCTCACTCCCACGGGCCCTTTCTCCAGCTTGGCCTGCTTCTGCTTGCGGACAACGCGCTCACACAACTCGGGCTGTCGCTCCATGGTACTGAACAGCTCTTGCAGTGCCTGCTGCGTGTAGGTCAGTCCTTGCTGCTCAAACTCATCCTCGGACATCTGCTGGCAGAAGCGCTTCACCATGGGGCACTCGAGGTCAAATTCCTCCATGGTCTCCATCAGTTTGTCTAGGAGCTGAGTTCAGCAGGCAAGAATGTTACAATGGAGTCACCTTTGACAGACCCAGAGTTCTGCAGGTCAGATTTTTTACAGCCAGGGCAGCAGACTTCAACATATACCCTTTATTGTACAATTCGGTACAGTGCCTTGCCTGTAATGTGATCGTTTTACTTCCACAGCAGTTATTTTATTCGGTACAGTGGCTTTTAACAACATCTTGGAACAGAGATACTCAGTAGGTGTTTCAAACCCAAAAGGTCTTTGTCCATCAGTCTTGTTAAATCGAGTGAATCTCCATTAGAATAGAGACAATGACCACTACAAATAGCAGCAGGGAGCTACAGTGGGTTGTTACTAAGCTTTTATTTAAAGCCACGCTATTTGACACATTTATACGACAGTGTATTCGTACTGTTTGAATTCAGGGTAAATACCGTCATAAAGAGTATTGCAGCAGAAGTGGAATTCGAACCAACAACCGATAGGTTAGAAGTCCATGTTATGGACAACTTGCGTACTAACTGACGTATTGATAAAAAGCAACATGAAGAAACAATTCCTTTACTGGAGCTCCATAACAGAGTAAATGTTGTTTTGCAAACTGGAATTTTGAGTTCCGGTTTCTATGACGTGGAGAGTAAACCGTGGATAAATGTATGTGATTCTAGTATTTCAGACTCATACAACGTCAACATGCCAAGACACTCACCTCTCAGATGCCTCTGAAAAAGTTACACAAAACTTTGGAACAAATTTGCTTTAAAGGTCTGTGCAAAAAAAATGATCGAGAATAAAGCGCAGCGTAAACCGCGCGTCGTTCGTAGCCGCTGAAAATTTAATTTTCCCGGAAATATTAATGATCCAATCGCTGCTCAGGAGAACGAGACGTTTACACTTTCGGTTCAGTGGTCCGCCCACTTTTGTCACGTTTCGTACACGGCGTCGGATTTATTTTCACTGTCAGATACTTTAAGAACAAACTGCTAACAACAGGCAATAAACAGACAGAGGACAGCAGTCGGCGCGTAACCAACCACAGACACAGTGAACCGTTAGCAAACAGGAGAATGAAGCAGAATAAAAACTGTGCAAACGCTCACTGAGCAGCAGACAGCGATTAACAGCAAATGAAGAAAATGAACAAGGCAGTGAATGATACTGAATAGTACTGGGCAAGATGGTGAAAAACAGTGAACAAGAGATGAAAACTCAGCAAACTTTTTTTAACAGCAGTGAACATGTTAGTGAACAGTAAACAATAGTAAATCTGTAATACAGCCATTGATTTTATACATTGCAAAATGCAGAATTTTGTAGATTAGTAATAAATATTTGTCTATACAGTGCAGAATGCATTTGTATATTGTTACATTTATTGTGTTTTTATAATGCATAATGTTTGTAGATTTTTGTTGAACCTTTGTAAAACTGATCAGGTTGGTGGACAATATCATCTTTGAAAATACGCATCGTATTTTTAGAATGTGGAATGTTTTTGCAATAGATTCATTCTGTAGAATGAATCGTATGTGAAGCGGAAAATGTTTTTACAGAATGTTCACTGAACTAGGGGCGTTGTTACGCTTAGGGGCGTGCGAGTCACGAGGTACTTGCGCGCCCACCGGAGGTTTGTGGGAAATGCAGTACTTAACTACGGACGGAGAAGTTGTTAATCTGTTCTCCAAACACATGGTTGTCCGGAGCGAGCAACAAGCTGGAGTAAGTTTAGTCTGCAGATGTTTAAACTGCACTCACATGCATGGAAGGAACATGGTGAAAAGCAGTGCGTTCTTGGCTGAAAACGCTTGCACTACGTGTGGTCGCAGCTTTCTTGTGGAATTGTAAACAGTTTTAATGTGTAGTGCTAGCTAGCCTCTGGGCTAACACTGGGGCTGCGCGTGGCTGCGCCGCAAGGCGGCTTTGAACAGGAAATCGGCGCGAACCTTCCGTGGGTCTTCTGCGCGTTCGCGTGAAGCGCGCCTCTCTCTTGTAAGCGGGCGTTTTCCCGGGTCCGAAAGGCACGCTTAGCAGAAAGCTACGCAAAATCATGAACACTGCCGTTTAATCTCCACGTGCTTTCCAAAGTACTAGCAGTTGGGTGAGTGAAAGCAGGAAGTGGGAGGGCGGCTAATACTAGTAATACTAGTATTAGTGCAATGCGTTCGGAGATGAACGAATGCTGCGTGCAGTCGAACCCAAAGATCCATTATTACACTCATTCCTGTGGCGGAACCAGGGAAAAGCCCTTTATTTGCCTTGAGTAAATGTCAGCACGTTGTGCTACGTGTGTGACTTTAGGTAAGAAATTACAGGATCCAGTTGATGCGGAGAAATGAAGCAACGAAAGTGAATCTTTGTCTTGCAGCACAAGTTAGTATCTCTCTCTTGCCGCACAGAAACAAATAAATCTCGTGTCTCCTTTATTTTATCTGTAGCACCTAAAATGCTTTCCATGCACTTCATTTTTAGTAGCATGGTTATTAGTAATACAGCACAGTGGTGCAGTGCGTAGCACTGATGCATCACAGCTCCTGGGCTTGGCTGTGGGTTTGAAAGCCACTCGGTCTGTGTCACATTTGCATGTTGTTCCCGATGTTTGTGTGGATTTCCCCCCACAGTCCAAAGACATTTTTCAGGTTAATTTTTGAATGAATGTGTGACTACCCTGTGATGCACTCATGTCCCACCCTAGGTGTACCCTGTGTCATGCCCTGTGCTTCCAGGATAGCTGCGTACCTCTGCGACACTTCACTGAACAAGTGGTTATTGATAATGAACGTATGATTATTAAATGTGTAACCGATTGTGATCTTCAATTTTAGGGAAAAGGAAATGGATGTAGGGTCTTTTGGAGGAGCCACATTGAGTGTTCCTGACTGCTCCACAAATGCCAGCCTGCTGGCTAAGGTGGGTGACCCTGCATCACTGCAACAGGAGCAACAGAGTTCAGAAAACCTGGTGTCTGTGGGTCTGCTGAAATGTGAGGAGTGCGGGCGTGGCTTTGCCGAAATAACCAACCTCCTGCGGCATCAGCAAAGAGACCATGCCCTGCGCAAGCCACACCGCTGCCCCACCTGCGGCCAGTCATTTGTCCTGCTGTCCAGCTTGCATCTGCACCGCCGTGTCCACACCGCTGCCCGGTACAAGCGGAGTATTCATAGGAGCCTGCATGTTAAACTGCCACAGCTACACACCGCCCTTCGTGACAGGAGGGAGGGTCGACTTTTTGGTCGCCAACCGAATCTGCAGGACGGGGGACCCTACTCTTGTGCCCCATGTGGCCGAGACTTCAGCCACAAGGCAGCGCTGCTGCACCACCAGCAGGCTGGCTGCCAAAGCCCTGGCAAACCCCAGATGCAACTGTCTCCACCTTCCTCAGCAACACAAGACACAGTCCTTGTGTCACAGTCTGAGCCTTCTGCAGTAGATCCTGTTTTCTTGGAGTCACAGGTTCTCCTTGCCAACACTGGTCCCACAACGCTGCAGGGTCCAATGAATTCTTGTTTGTCATCTGCTGCCTCATCCTCACCCCCCCATGTGTCCCCACCACCCTCCCCTACACGGCCGCACTTCTGCTCTCTGTGCCACCGGACTTTCAGATCCCAGGTAGGCTTGTCCAGCCACCAGCGGCTCAGCCACCCTGAGGAGTGGAAGCTGGCTCAGGTAACATACTGGAAACAGGGAGGCAAGAAGTTCCCATGCCCCTCCTGCGATAAGGTCTTCTGCCATGCGGCCTCTCTCTATCAACACCGGCGCCGGTGCTTTGATAGACACCCAAATGGGGTGGCTGGAGATTTAGCGGGCCACAAGGGTCAGGTGTTCCCCTGTCGTTCCTGTGACATGGTCTTCTCACAGACTTCCAGTTTGCTTCTGCACAGGAAGGAAAAGCACAGCAGGCCAGTGCGGCCCCAGGACCGAGGCAGAATCCAGGTAGTTCTGCCAAAGCGCAGAGCAATTGTGCATCCGTGCCCTTTCTGCAGTAAGGTGTTCTCGCATCACCTGGGAAGGTGGGCCCACATTCGGTCCCATCATGCCCAACAGCAGCTGCAGAGGAAGAGGTGCCACAGCACTAACCAGCACAAGGCAGACAAACAGGAAGTAGGTAAGAAGCTGTTCCGGTGTTCACAGTGCAGCAAGATTTACCGAAACCGTCGCAGCCTTCTCAAGCACTGCAGCACACACGCTGAGGGAAGCATGACGTTGGGAACGATGCGTAGGAGGCCTGGGCGCCCAAAGAGTAAAAGAGGGAAGGAGGAGTCACAGGAGGAGGAGGAGTATCCTTGCCCATCTTGTGAAGAAGTGTTCAGTCATCTGTCCTCACTAAGGGAGCACCAGTTGGTGCATCGACCCACAGAGACGCTGAGATCCTGCAGCGTTTGTCAGCACACCATAGGCTCATCTAGGGGGGTGGAGTTGCACCCTAGCAGGGCAAGAGTCTACCACTGCGGGCCCTGCCAGCGAACATTCAGGCTGCTCCAGGTGTTCCTGCAACACTGCCAAACTCACCTTGTCCCTCTGGGTGATGGAAGTACTGCAGGTGACCTCGGTGCAGAGGGCAGAGGCATAACCCCATGATGCTGCTCAATGCATGGCAAGAGAGTGGGCTGTGCAGGTGCCCATACTCACAAACCTACCTGTGAGATGGAACTGAACTTCTCAGAACATTCCTGTGTATTTCAAGGGCTTCCAGCCCTGATGGTGATGCTTACCTGGATGCAGTAGCTTCTGCAGAGATGTGGAGGGCCATGTCCATAAGCGTTCAGCAGTGACTCGCCAGCTGCTAAAGGATGAAGAGATGGTTCAGTCCTCAGAGCTGCTTGGTGTACAACACTGATGGGAAGAGTTGCACTGTACAAACCTCAGTAGAGCTTTTTAATGGTTCTTTAATACTGTGAAGCTGTTTAAAACCCTTTGTGTTCAGCATAAAAATGGGATATAATTGATACCTTTACCTCCCTTAGTCACATTTTGAGAAATGTTTCCATTTTATACACATCATTTTACAAGGAATACTTTAAAATTTCTAAAGACACTGGTTAATTTTTGTCTGGTCTTGTACTGCATATCATGACTTTTTCTACTCATTTTTATTTAAAGGAATTTTGCCAGTAATGCTTATATTTTCAGTAAATGTGACCACTTCTACATGTTGTTTTTGTCTTGTTTCCACACTTCATGAAGAAAATTTGTCCTGCATTTATGTTTAATGTCCCTAATAATTATTACTTATTCCAATGAGAGGTGATGGCGTCCTCAAACCCAGTATTCAAATACATACAATTTGATACTTTTTACTAAGAAATATGCATCTCAATCTGAATATTAATTAAAATAACCACAGATGCTTGTTAGTCATTAAAAGTTTATCTAAAAAAGAAAGAAAATAAAAGATTTTGTTTATTTTTGCTTTTAGTATTGATTAGCTTTGTTTTGTTACTCTGATCTATGAAATCATTTTAAATTACAGGAACATTAAACATTACTTGTCTGTTGTATCTGAAAGGGAATTTATCATGTTTTCAACAGCATGAGCAAACCTTTATGACCAGTAATAATGTTCTTAGGAAAGGAGATTTTACAGGATTGTAAATCAAAATATAATTATGAAAAATACATTTTCCATAAATTGAAAGGGATGTGTGCTACATAATGTAAAAAGCCAAAAGAAGCCAGACACGGCTTGGAAAAACGCAACAAGAGGCAATGCCCAGTTTTAAGGGAAATTAATGACCTGGTTGGTCAGATATGCTGTGCATCAGGGGGGCAAAAATGAATTTAATAGTTTGACTCCTCGGGGGAAATGGGGGCTGAAGGAAGCATTCTCATCTGGGGACACTACATTTCTTCTGTATTTTAGTTTTCTTCCTCTCAAATAAAGTCACTGTAAACCCTGACAATTTGCTTTTCGGTCAAATCGGTACATCTGAAAAATGCTTGTATAATGACAGTAAGCAGACAACTTGACAGATTTGTAAATGCCCACAATAAGATGAAAAGTTTATGGGAATCAGTCAACAGTATTTAGTAGAAGTGTGAGGGAAACACGTATTTGGTCATTTGCACTTTTAATGTAGTTTGGAGTTATTAGTTTTATCAGGAACTGCGTACAGTATATAAAGGAACATCAGTATTACTAACCTTTTGATTATAAAGGTCATAGAGTTGAAAGGGGCCTGAAGCTGGTGAAAGTTGCAGGTGGTTACGGGATGAATCCGTCAACAACTGGAATCGAGTGGGAATTCAATAATGCAATAAAAATAAGTCTTACTGTTACTCGATGTTTAGAGTAAGTTTATTAGAGGTTCTGTTGTATCGAGTGAATAACAAGAGGGACGACTGTTTTTAAGCCGTAAGCTTTAACTGACTGTGATTTAGTTGTGGCTTTAAGAACAGATTGAAATACGGGCTTCCGCTCCCGAAGTTGAGGTGTTTATTTTAGTTTTCGGGCAACTCACCTAACACCTGTGCTGCACGGGAACGTTTTATTTCCTTTAACATGAAAAAAACTAAAGCCATGTTCTAAAAAAAATCATTTATGACTATTTACTGATAACTGACTTCGATTTCTGAATTTGCTCAGCTGACACTCATCCTAAGTGACGACCAATATTTGTCATTTTTATGTAGTATATGAGTAATTCGCTGCGGTAATAAAGCGCTCAGAAGGGCATCAGTTCGGGTCCTTAAACTGCGCCACCTTCCGCGCCCGTGTAAATGTGTCCATCGCGGCCGTGGACGCCGGTGCTTGTTTGTTTCAGGCTTCTTTGGGGCGGGTTTGTACCTATTTAACTGTAGGTTTGTACCTCTTTAAGAGCCGCAATATCTGCGTGGCCGCCCGTGATCCGGGGCGGCGCTCCCACGGCGTTGCTTTTTACTTTCCCGCAACATCAACAACAGGATAAACCGATGTAAGGTTATACATTGTACATTTCGCCACGAACACGTCTAATGTGAACTTTTACACGCGTCGTGTAACATTAATACACTGCCGGTTAGGTGGTTTATTTCGGGATCTGCGCTCGCTAGCATGCTAATGCTAACTAAGCGCTAAGGCTGAAGCGTCGCTTTGTTTTGGTGGTAAAATATCTGCGAACGTTTGATCTGGTTGTGCTTTAGCTGCACATCGGCGTGGCCTTTTAGTAGCTGGTTGGTGGACAAATCCTTTTCACTGCTGCTGCCATATTGTTTCCATCGGGGTTTGTCACCGGCAAACTCAGTGACCTGATGCTTATTCAGGAGGGAGAAATAAATTATAGTGACTGTAATGCTCCTTAAAGCTGTATCCTTATAATGTCTTATGGTTTGTAAACATTTTAAATGTAGTCAGTTTCTTGTTGGTGTCCATTTAGGGCTGGTGAAGTTTTTTCATCACTGGTCACTGACCATTAGTAATACTACTTATTATTATTATTATTATTATTATTATTATTATTATTATTATTAATAACATAATCATCACTCAAGTTAACATCTGAAAAGTGAGCTTCACAGGTTAACATCTCTGGGAACTTTCTCTGGCAGGGCGGCCGGTTCACATTATCAAAACATTGATCTGTAATTGATCTCTCTTTTTTGGTCACCCATAAGAACCTTTACAAATAAGAACATTTCCATACATTGTGATTTCTGAAAGCCCCCTGGCTTTAAGTTATGTCTCTTTTGAATAGAAGTCTACTGTCACTGTAAGTATTGGAAAGTGATACTTGTCTTGCTTATGCCAGAAGTCTAGCCTGACAGCCACTTGGCCTCCTGCTGGTTGTCTTTGTCAGGAAGCCGGACCACTGACCTGCCACGATGGCTCTCGACCTTCTGGAGCTGCAACCATTTTTCCGTCGGTCAGGCGAAGCCGCGCCTGTCAGTGTGACCGCGGAGACAGAGATCGTGGAGACGCAGACTCTTCTCCAAACCCTCAGTCCAGCCTCCGTGGTGGGCAGCTTGGGCCTCGGCATCTTCTGTGTCTGTGCAGACCACCTCTTGCAGTTGCCCCAGGTCCAGCAGCACATGTGGCTCCACGCTGTGGCAGACAATGCCGTCCATGGTGCTATTGGTCTGTGGTCTTGGGCCATCGTCATTGGTCTCCGGACATGGAGCGACATCTGTGAGGTGGCACTTGCTGGATGTCTAGCCTCAGTTGTTGACCTGGACCATTTCTATGAGGCTCGGTCTTTGTCGCTCAAAGTGAGTTTCTCTCTTTCTCTTCCTTTGCATCAACCATGTAAATCAATGCGTTTCATTTACATTTCATTTAAGTAACTTAGCTGAAGCTGGGAATTTTTTGTTACTGAAGCAATTGAAGCACATTCCTCAAGGATATTACAGTAAGAGGAGGAAACTGAACTTGGGTCCTTCCGGTCATAGCTGTAATCGCTATGCTGCCTGTTGCCCACCTGTCCCTGTCATCATTTACAGTGGGTCCCCTACTTACAAATTTTCAAGTAATGAACTGTTTGCTGTATTAGTATTTAATTTTTCAAAAATTGTGCCAGCATACAATTCAAATTGCATTAGCTTCTCCTAATTCACCAACAAATAGGATCACTGTATAGTAAGTGCTGTCTTAAGGCTCTCCACTCTGTTCTAGTTCTGGTCAGGGTTCTTTGTTGTGCTTTCTTATTTACGTGATGTCATTAATACCGTGGCCAAGGGGTCTCAGAACACGCAGGTGCCTGCACAAGGCATCCCTGCTCAGCAGAGGAAAGGGCTGTCTGCCAGCCTGGTCTCTGTGAGCTGAGCAGTGGAAGAGACAGCTGCTCTGTTCCCATCCAAAATGCAAAGTTGTGCAGGTTTCTAACATTTACATTAAGTAATTGAGGAAACGCATCCCCAAAGCAGTATATGACTCAGTCACTTACTCCAGCACCACTGCTTTTGCCACTACACAACACAGAGTAGAATTGTAGAACTCATGATGAGTCCTGGCTGACTCCAAATGACATTTGACATACAATTTTTTCAAATAAAGAACCCAGTCTCAGCACAAATTCAGTTTGTAGGTAGGGGACCCACTGTATTCATTGCCAGTGAACATTTGTCCGGTGTAGTACTGCACTGGTACAGAGCCTGTTTCAGATTAAGAGGGCAATCTTTCTCACACTCATTCACCATTTTTGCCTTAGACACATCTTTGGACTGCACCCAGTGGACAGCCATGCCAAGACAGGGAGAACATGCAAACTCCGCCCCGACTGATTCAGACAGACACGAATGTAGAATTTAGCAGTAGAGGCACCAGCCCTACCTGCTGTGTTGCTGTGCTGCACTTTATTATTATACTGGACAACACAGATTTTTCATGTTATTAGATTAGAAATTAAATCTAAAAATGCACAGAATGTCATCTTCAATATACACCTCTTAATACCTAGGCCTGTTACACAGCTTAAATACCTTGTACCCATTTACAGAGTGATACTTAAAAGGTTCCTACACTCCTTAGCTGTTTTCCCACAGGATTTGAACCTGCAACTTGTGGATCACAAGTGCAGCTGCACGCCAGCTCACAAGTCCATAAGAGACATAAGTATGGACTAATGTGAAATTTTCCTTTTTTGAGGCAATTGCAGGCAGCTGTGAGCCTCTCACACCGACCCCCCCTGCACTGCTCCTCTGTGATTCCCGTGCTGTGTGGATCTCTGCGGCTGCTGACCGGCGCTTGCCGACTGGGTCACCCCTGGTGCTCCTTACCCTGGCTACTGTTCCTGTCGCTGGCCTCCCACCACCTACGGGATGCGACACGCCGCGGACTGTGGCTGTGGCCCTTGGGGAGCACGCCACCTCTCCCATACTGGCTGTATGTGGCCCTAACAAGCACACTGCCTCACCTGTGCTCTGTGCTCATGTCATTTTTCGGGACCAGAGACACCACCTCCAGCAAGCTGATGTCTGAGCTGACTTGTTTTAATTTCATTTGAAAGTGACTCATTTTACACACTGGATGCTTACGGAACACTGTGGGTTTATTTTCTCGCTTATCTGGAAGGTACAACAGGAGTTTCCTTTAAGCGTTAATCTGTGGCAAAGCAGAAACCCAGCTGAAGCTGCTGACCATGTCTCTCCAGAGCTAGTATAGTGACTGGAGTATAGTAGCCCTGTGCTAAGTACTTCACTGTACATAAATCTGGGCTGTCCAGGTGGTAGTCACTTGCCTCAGTGAAAATTCAATTTTTTCAGACAGATTTAAAAAGGGGGGGGCTTTGCAGGACATATCTGCTTTGTTATTAAAGTGACGTGTGTCATACGTGAAAATATCAGCAAAATTAGTGTGGCGACTGTAGATGGCACAACACAATACCAAGGATAAAATTCATGAGAATAAAAACCTTTATTAGTGTGTTTATGAAGACTGCATATGCAACACACCTGAAGAGCTTATAGTCAAATTCAACCATTCAACTGTTACATCCCTTTACTGGTTAAACAAGCACACTGAATTGCTTTGCCAGGATTAAAAATATTAAAACACACACACACACACACACACACACACACACACACACACACACACCTGGTCTGATGTCCATTCTATTTGGTAACCTTTCCTAATAGTCAACAGCTAGGAGAACAGTCTAGCATTGTCTAGGTGGACACTGCTTTACAAGGATTACCATGAGGTCACATCATTGTGTTCTCTGCATCTAAACTAATTATTTGCACTGACAAAGAACAAATCGCTAGTGCAATACCAGTCAAAAGAACACTGAAAAGGGAGGAAGGTCAGAGGTACATTAAAATGCAAAGAATGAGACCGTTCAGTCAGTTGTATGAGAGCCAAACATACAGATGCATATATAATAGTAGACCGTCTCACTTCTCCATCCTAACGCACGCTGAGGGACTCTGACCTCAGGTGTTACATTTCTTCCGAGTTCTTATCACAGAACAAAGATTTTCAAATTGCTAAAATAAAAACTATAGCGCCACATACTTCATGTGTTACTTGAATCAAAGATGGGGGGGTCCTCAAAGTTCAGGCCAAAAGCATTTAAGGTCTAGTTGCAAAACACTTTATTGCACCCTTTTCCTTAAAATAAAAGCTTTTTAATTCCCCCAATATCATGGGCAGTGGGTTCACTAAGGCAAAAAGCTTCAATTGGAAATAATCATTAAACATAGAACTGGGAATGATTGTTTTTGAAGCTTAAGAAGCTCTGTTCCTTTAAAAATTGGTCATAGTTTTAAAAAATACTAAATTTTAATAAAAAGTGAGCTACTGAGATTTTTAAATATTCATATTTATATATAAAAATACATGAGAATAAAAAAGCAAGTAGAATGAAAAGAAAAAATTAAACTGTCAACAGTGTTGAATGAAGTTCAATACCATAAGCCATCCTTCATTTTAATCTGGAGACTCAGGCATCAGACAGTGATGGTAAAGAATCATGGGAAACAAAACATCCTCATTGCCAAGGGAAGCGTCTGTCCCAGAACGAAGCAGGGATGAGACCTGGTCGAGCCCACTATCTGGGCTTGTCGTTTACACAAGACACTCATTACCACGAGCGCTGGGAGAGAAGCAACCAGCCCAAGTCAGCTTTGTCGGCTCTTAGCCACATTTCACTTACAATCCCACCTGTTCACAAAGGAGTGCGACTGTCAACACCTGTACACACCTCTGGGGAAAAGATGGTGAAGTTCAACAACAAGGGAGACTTTAAAATGTTGGAGAAAAAGAAGTGCCTGTCATCTTGCCATTTCAGAAAAATAAAGTATTAAGAATATCAGACATTCTTTGTCAACTTAGCATTAGCTCCTCTTCCTGAAAAACCTGAATGCTTTGTCACAGAAAGTAACATTTGGTCTTGCTGACAAAAAGCTGAACCCGAATAACATAAAAGGCTTAACTGCCTCCAGAGAGAAATGTCCTGTAATACTGAGAGGAGGAGATGTGTCCTTGCCTTAGCCTGCAGAAAATAAACTGGTACATCAATACATATTTGGACCACCAGAAGATCTAATACCTACGGTTCAGAGGGTCTTAAAGAAGGTGCGTAAAGCTGATTTGTCAGCAAGGGCCAGTCTGAACAGTGACAGTTTGTTGGATGTCAGGCCCGGAGGGGTGTCTTCTAAGATTGTTGCAGGCAACTTGTTTCCTGGCAGGAGATTATGACATACTGGAGCAGCGTACGGATGGTGATCCCATCTGGGTCAGAACTTTGTCCAGCCACTGTAGAGGTCCATTAAGGTGCAGTTCAATCCAGCAGGGAGTGCTGGTTACTGTCTGGCGTCTGAGTGGAGAAGTCAGTATTTAGAATTTTGTTTCTTGCAAAGTATAAATACCAATCTACACAGCTAAAACATTTTCAGGATTAAAAACAAACAAACAAACCATCACTGGTGGTGTACATAAGATCATCCCTATGTAACCTAAGTGTAAGCAACTTCAAATTTGTGTTCCTTAGAAAACTTACTCTTCCCAGAGACAAAAAAAAAAAAAAAAAATTGTCATTTTATTTCAGAACAAAAGTCAAATACAGCTCCCCAAAGGCTCACTTTAGCTGAGAAGTTTAGCATCCTTCTTAATACTGACAATGAGAAGTCAGACACTCCAGTACTCACAACCCCTATCCCAATGGTCAGTTAAGTAATGTTACTTAAATAGTAAATACCTAAAATTTCACTTCAGCTTCATTAATAGAAGAATTAAGAGAACCCAAGTATCCAGCATGTTTAACTATTAGGTTACAATTAGAAATGTTATCTACATAACTGCTCTAAGTAGCACAGAGAAGTTCTACACACAGTGGGAGTTAACTTGTCTAAACTACTGCAACTAATTAATTAGCAGATCAAATAAGGATTCCCAGGACACTAAACAAACCAGATTTAACGTATGGCTGGATCAGCAGACAGATCTGTTCAGCTGAGTGCCATCATGATGCATCCCTGCTTGACTCACCTGTACTCTGCCCCCCAACCTTTGACGAAACTCATACGAATGGTACACATCCTGGTAAGCTGATACACAGCCTCAAAGCCCTGGTTCACCGACTGGGCCAGCAGGGCAGCAAACTCCTGATTGTTGAAGATCTTCAGGTTACAGCCTGAGGAGAAGTGAAAAGTGGTGATTGGACTGGTTTTAAGAAGCTTAAACGTCACTGTTTGTACAGATGCATTAATACAAAGAATTTTTATTAAGTTGATGGTAATAGAGGGGTCTGGGTTACCTAAGCATTTCTCAGCCGAATCCCAGACCAGATTTACTGTCAGCTAGTCCCCCCCCCCAATTGAACCATTCAGCAGGGTGCCTACGAATGACTGCAGTTAAAAAAAAACCGCAGAATGTAAGACCTGGGCTAAAGAAGTCAAGTTAGCCAAGCTACAGCTGAGCACATCAGGGCATCCCAGCAATAAAGTTGTGCTGTACTATGAACATCTGAAAACATGGTGAAATCTCCAAAACCCTTCAAACTTTAGCTCTTCCCAATATTGTCCATTACAGTAACTTGTTAACTGTTGCAGACATGGAAACTGGGGTTCAGGTCTAGTAACCTTACTTGCAACTGTGACTAAAGTGCTTAAGACAGCATGAAGTTCTGTTGCAAGTTACAGGAAGAGCAGCAGTTTTAGCAACCAACGCCACTCTTACCTGGGGGTATTTTGCAGACAGTTGCTGGGTGCCAGCCATACCGCTGGTTACAGTTGGGGCTCTGAACAAAGATGGCGCTGTCACTGAGGCACTCAGCAAACACTTCCCCACCAATGTAGTACAGCCTGACACCTCTCCCTGTTGGGACACAATGGCCAACTTGTCACTGTTGGTTTGAGAAGTGCCAGGGTGGCCAGTTTCATAGGGTAGCCAGTTTCTCCTAAAGGAGAAAAGTACACCCCTGCATGCTATAAATATTTAGGATAAAATTCATTCACAGCTGTGGTGAATATTTTTATGGATAATGTTAAATTTCTATTTAGGATAGACATTGGTTACCTCAAGCCTATGACAGAATAACAGTGTGGGACCACATTAATTTAACCAACTTCCAGAGTGTTTACAGTTCCCGACTAGTGATATTGAGTGTTAGTAACTAATAGCACCACAGAATTTAACACCCTATTACCACACAGACCAAAATAACACCTGAAAGTGGCAAAAAGAAGAGTTTTGCATGAACCACTCAACAGGAGTTATACTTTCAGTCATTTCAAACCAGTTCGAATGCAATTCAAAAAGCTTTTGCAGAATTTTACACAAAGTAAGTTTTGGAGTTACAATTTAAACAGACTTCTGGTGCCAACTCTAAATTGAGGACTCATTGTACTCCAGCTGTTCAAAGACATGAAACAGTTTCTTTGAAATACAAGTATCCCCTACTTATGAGCACAGCGTGTTCCTGGAAGTCAGATTGTAAAGTGAAATCTTTTAAGCTGGAGAAAATTACCATTACAGTGCAAACTTTGAATCCCCCCCCCCCCACACACTCAACTTTGTAGTTGTATACAAGTGAAATTTACTCGTAAGTCAAAGGCTTGCACAGTAGTCCCACCTTATCTGCTGGGGATATGATCCAAGACCTCCAGCGGATGCCTGAAAATGTGGATAGTGTACATATAGGGTTCGGAACTATGTTTTTCCTATATATACACATACCTATGATAGTTTAATTTATAAATTAGGCACAATAAGAGATTAACAACAACCACAAAATAGACAATTATAACAATACACTGTAATAAAAGGAAATAGCAGTTTGAGGTGTGACAACAAAACCAGCACTAATTTCTTTTTCCTTTGTCACAATTTCACAGATATAGGATTCATTCTTATTGTAGATCTTAGCAACCTCAGCATATGATTTTTTTTTCTTTCCTTAAGTCTAGAACTTTCACCTTTTCACTTAAAGGAAGCACTTTACAGCTTCTCTTTGGCATATCCAAATTGCCATTATTAAATAAAATGAGGATAAGTTGAACGCAAGCACTGCGATACCGCGACAGTCGATCTGATAACCGAGATGGCTACTAAGTGACTAACAGGCGGGTAGCGTATACAGCATGGATACGCTGGACAAAGGGATGGCGCAAGATTTCATCACACTACTCACAATGGCACACAATTTAAAACTTATGGATTGTTTATTTCTGGAATTTTCCATTTAATATTTTGGGACTGCGGCTGACTGCAGGTAACAAACCACAGAAAGCAAAACCGCAGGTAAGGGGGGACCACTGTATTATCAAGGGGATACTTGTATGAACTTTGAGGGATAGAAGCCAAATAAGCATTCTGTAGCTACAAGATTATGGGAAAAAACCCTATTATGGTTTCTGGCCTCGCATCTATGCCCTACCTATGTGTCTCCGGGTCATCTCTACAGTGGCGTTGCGGTTGACGTTGGAGAGCAAGCCCAGGCAGAAACGCTCCGAGTTGGAGGGGTCCGTGAAGCCGTCCACTGTCAATGAAGGCTGGGAGGCATGGAAGGTCTCACCCACACGTTGGTTAAGCTCGTAGTAGGCAATGGAGCACCAAAAGGCTGGCTCCGAGTAGGTCACAGGCTGAAGGTCTGATTAAAGTCAGTCAAATGAAAGGAAAGTTTAAAGAATGATTTAGACACGCAAAAAAACAATGGAGTCAATGACAACATGGCTTTAAAAAATACAAATAAATAAACCAAAACATCTTCCTTCAGGCCTAGGAAATTTTGGGTAAAAATCTTTGATTCACAAGAGACAGTTTAGTCCTCTAAACCAGAAGAAACCTTACCCAGACTGTGATTGATAGGTGAAAGTGTACTTGGGGACAATTCTGCAGGAGAACCTGCACAAACAAAAAGCATGTTCAGCAAGCAAAACACCAAATAGTTTTTAAAGTACTTGTTCACACAGTTAGAAAATCATGTCACCGATAGCCAAACCAAAACAATTTCTTTGTGACACTTCACAAGCACTTGACCCCTCAAAGTTCCATTGTCCACTCAACTGCGACAGCCAACTGTCTATACTATCCAAAAGGCACATCACTTAATACACTTAGGGAAGAAAAATTTATAGTCCATTAACTGATCATTTACGATGCATTCAGAAGTAATTCAATCATTCATATTAAACCACAATTTTTAAAATTGTAGGGCATAAAACTTAGCCTTTCAGTTCGGGCTGGTTGTCATAAAAACTGCTTACGTCCTACACTAAACTGTGCAGTACCTGTGTCCATGTTATGGTTCATCTGTTGGTCACTAGTTTCCCCATCCTCACTGATGTATCCAGGAGGGGGTGTCTCTACAGGGCCATGGAGACAAAGACATTAGCACCTTCCAAGTGACTGCACACACACTAGTTACACATTGCAGATTCCAGTTCTGTCCACAAGGATACCCCTGTACTGTCCACAAATGTCTTCTCTATGCACATTCACAAAGGCCCCTGTCATGCTGCATAGTTACCAAGAATAACTGTCTGCATGATGGGGCATTATCAAAGTCAACAATCTGACAAGATGCAAAGGAATTTGTTTAGTTTGTTAAACTAAGCACCTCAATTCTTTTCATCATCATGTTAGTAGGTAAACTGCTTTTACTAAAGTCACTGAAACTTTTAGCATGCTCCAACACCAACAATAGTAATAAAGGGTGCTCCTCGCACCTGGTACATAGTTGTTTGGGGGCTCAATCCCAGTGTGAAAGCTGGTATTCTCAGGTATAGAGTGGGTGTAATCATCCAATGGTGGCAGCTCCGTCAAGATCTCCGAATGTCTAGGCACCAAAACAGGTGGCAAAACTGCAGGCAGGGAAAGAGGTCTCAGAGCTGTTTCCACCAACTTATCACTTGCCAAATGCCTCACTTATCTCAACTCTAATTAGACACCTTTTCCACGTGCGCATACTAGCTATGTCCTACCACACTGCACTTTTAACCACACTCTGTCCCAGTACCTGGTGTCTCTACCCTTTGGTAGTGGTAGGGGTTGACGCACACCTCATCCTTTTTAAGGTGGAATGCATACTGGCAGGACTCGCTGGCACGCAGTTCATGGTGGCTGTGCAGGTCAGGCCAGCGCCACAGGCGGCAGTAGATGACATGAGGCAGACCCTTTCTGTGGGACACTTGCAGCCTCCCATCCAGGGACCTGACACAGGGAAGGGGAGGAAGGAGAACAAGAGAAACAAGGAAAGGAGATGGGGACATAGAACAACAGAAGAATGAAAAAGTGGGGAGAAAACATAGAACAGATTGAGAGAAAGGTAAAGCAGAGGATTCATGGAGACATAGTGGGGAAAAAGAGAGGACATGAAATACAACAAGCAATTAAAATAAATATCTAGGCAAGCATATCATCTTAGACTGCCAAACTGTGCAATGTCCCCATTCCATGGAGTTTCTTAGATGCCTGGATCAAACCTCAGCTACTACAAACAATAATGGGGAAAAAAAAGCACCTGTCCATAAGTCTCTTCAGGTCCAAGAAAGGCTACAATGGAGTTTATGCAGGTCACATGAAAACTAAAGGTTAATATGGCATCAAGCTGACATTAAGTCTTGATCCTATTGGATTTCCTCACACTTTCCAATATGTTTAGCACAAAACAGATTAATTTGCTTTTACTTAAACATAAACATGTTCTAGAATCAAAAGGTGACTCAGAAAATTTATGTTCAACTCCATCTTAAATATTTATGCTTAGCCATTTTCATCCTGATAGCAGTACCAAAAAGCAAAAAGTACAAAGCTTACAATCAGTGCTCCTTACTCTGTTAGTAACAAAATTATTGGTCATCACCATAAAAACAATTACCCAAAAAGATTGTGTGAATCCAAGCCAAAAATATTCTATTGTGGTGTAAAGTGGGAATCTAATCATAAGATTTCAGCCTGATACAAGAACCAAATTTAGTCATGTAATAAAAATTCTTTCTAGTGCAAAACTACAACTTGACCATAGGATCCAATCAAAAAGGAAGAAGAAATAAAGACCAACTTGTGATTCACAACAGTCTAGACTCTAGGAGTTAAAATTTACCTTCAACAGTTAAATTGGAAATCCTCATTGACCCTAGCTTTGTAATGTATTATTTGAAAACAAGTTAACAATTTACAGCATTTTGTTACTTGACATCATAAAAACATATTTTACATGCATTAAACAGTAGATTAAAAACGGCTATGCAAAAACATTTCTGTATAGTTTTCACAGCTACACTTTCCCAGACATACTTCAGCAGCTTCCCCAGGAGAGCCCCGTTTCAGGATAGTCACCTGGATTGGTCTGTGTAGCTGTAAGGGCCTGGGGTATCCCACTGCTCTATGGTATTGGATGTACTCAGCCCCCACATTTCAGAGCAATTGCTGTGCATAGGACATCAAAACAAAAACAAAACAAAAGAAAACAAAATGATAAACATGGGGCATGGACCAATCAGAAATACAAAGATGGGATTCAAGCTCAGAGAAAGAACTCTCTTACTGGAGGCAAATGTGTCAGTTGGTGAGATATGCCTCTCACTACAACTCACTTTCCTCAAATAAGGGAGTTCCTTTTAGTGAGTGATGAAAAACATGCACAAAGATGGAAAATGAGGGTGGGGGACATCTCTGCAGGTTCCACTGAAGGATCAAACTTGAAAAAGTCATTTAACTTTATTTCAGTAGTACCTGTATAATTCAAACACTGTACAGTTTTGACAAGAGTTTTCTGCCTTTTCCTGAAGAATTATAATAAGCCACAGTAGAGAGATCCAGTCAGGGACCAAAAATGTTTATAACACAGAAATCAGACAGAGAACTAAAGATGTTCAGTTGTTCTTCAGAACGTTACATGGAAACGACCGAAAAGTGGTGCGCTCTGAGCTCTTGTTAGGGAAAAAATGTGAAGTGGTAAACAATACAAAAGGCTTTACTGACTTGAAATGCCATGGTCATAAGTTAGTCACTGAAACAAAAATGCAATGAATGAGGAACAAAAAAGAAACAAACACTGAATTTGTTCTACTGGAGTGATAAGTAGTGCATGAAGTCCTGCCCTTTTCGTGGCTCCTATAAGTTGAATGCTTTTGGCACCCCCTCTGAAATGGGACCATATCTAAAAATAACTTGGCCACCAGATTACATGATTACTCCTGACATACCATCCAAGCAGCTCACTGTAGTTACAGCAATTAATAAACCTGAAAATTTACTTTCAACTTGCTTTTAAAAAAAAAAAAAAAAAAAAAAAAAAAAAAGCCACATAGCCTGTCCTAGACCTCGCAGTAATTGTTTACTTTAAGCCTGGATTTAAATCATGGTCTACTTCTCATAAATTGAAATGCAGGTTTACCAAAAGTGGTTATATACTGAAGTATAACTCTCCCACCAACCGGGTTACCTGCAAGCTACAGTAAGCTGTAGAAAGATGTTGAAAGTACAACGTACAGGACATTCTCTAATTTTAAAAAAAAAAATTCAGAACAGTGTAAGCATTAATATTCTGATTTGCCAAAATGGTCCAATACATATGCTGCTAGGTAAAAAAAAAAAAAAAAAAAAAATTTCAAAGGGTCTACTGTAATTTACACATAAACCAACAATTTCAGCCAAAGATGGAGCTCAATCATACTAACAGCCTCAAACTGACATGTTGCTGCAGCGCAACACACCAACAGCACCAAGATGAGACACGGTTGCAGCCAAACACCACCAGCACTAAGCTTAGATGTAGTGGAAGCACCAAACTCAAGTGCAGCAGCTCACCTGGGGATGGTGATACACTTGGTGTTACAGTTCTGAGTGGTGATGGCTTTCTCCAACTCATCCAGTTGACCAGTCTTCTTAAGTTTCTTCACCAGGCTCTTCACAGCCTTCTCACACCACTTCTCCTCTTGGCCATTCTGCTCCCCTCCTCCAGCACCTCCCCCAGAGCCACCTGCTGACTTCTTCCAGCCCAACAGCCGCTTCACCACCGGTGGGGTGAAAGGCAAAATGGAGGACATGCCAGTGCCACGTGGAGGTTACACACTCACAAAAACACAGTGGGCAGGTGATCCTTCTGAATGGTGTCTTGCAAATATGAAAGTGGCAACAGGGTAGGTGCAGTTCAAAACCTAAACAGAAAGAAATGAAATTACTACCTTTTCTTGGCATCTTCTAGAAATGTCAGAAAAGTGTCCAAAATAAAAATATAACCTTTCCCAAAGTTAAACGCTTCTGCTCTAGAGGCCCACCTGCTTGAACCAGGAACAAGTAAACCGGGGAAGTCCTGTCGTACAATATAGGCCTATTTGTCAACCACTAGTCCATTGACAGGAAAAAAAAAAAGCACAAATGATTATGGCGCAGCAGTGAAGAAGAAACCAGGCACTACTGTTAAGATGAAATGCCTCAATAAAACATTAAGCTAATAACCAACCTTGATAACGGCAAGGCAAGAAACATTTGATTAGATGTCTTCAATGAACAAAGCATATTTAAAACAATTCAGAGATAAAGCTAGACTCTTCTTAGTCACCCCAAGTACCTACAGAAAAACAGCCACCAAGGCTACCAGTTCCACTTGACCGCAGGCAGATCTCACACAACTTATTCATAAATGTACAAGACATAATGGGACATTTCCTGAAGGAACAAAAACAACACAGCAACTTGTACAATTTTCCTGTTGTGTTCAAGGCACCGGGCATTTAGGTAGGTATACCATGGGGTCCAGACCAGGCTATAAGGACCCAACATTTTCAAACAAGCTGTTTATGATGAAATATATTCAAAGAAAGCAGCAGTGGTAGTTTCCAACACACACCAGGGCCACCTTCCAATGCTTCTGTGTTCAGAAGTCCACTTTTTGCGCAAATCCTGTCTTATCTCCAGGATATTTAACCCTGGTGACTCCGTAAATGTTACAATTATGGACCACCTTCCAGGGAATTGTTGGAATTCTGCAGTCAGTTTGTCTCCATTTTACTTAAAGGTACAATGGAAGACTTGCCATGGAGAACAATAATCTGTCTGCCTGTTTTATTCTAAAAATACCATTATATACAGAAAAAATTTGTTGACATGAGGTCAAAACTTTTGCTTCTTAGCCAATCTGAACACATTCGCCAAAGCTGAAGTGAATTCTTTACTATGGTTTGTTGCAGAAAGCACAGAAACCCTGGTATTTTCTGTAAGGCAGGAGTTGTTGAAAGTTAATTTACGCAGTTTATCTGAATTTACCACAGTATCATATAACCGCTCTGGTCGCCTAACGTATTCTCCAGTCGCCAAGACTACACACCGACGGCTGCTTTTAACAGCTACTCAACGCGAAATACATAAAGCAACAATATTTGTTGCGATTAAACACGCGGATATCTACATGGGTGTGTTTTGAGTTCACAGCCCGGTTAGGAATGGCTCGAGGGGCAGCCTGCGCGGAGACACGACTGCCAGTAGGCCACCATTCAACATCACCGACATTTAGTGAGGAAATCCAAATACTCACTGAAACGAAGTGTCTCAGAGGGAATGTTAGCTCGCGAGCTAACGGAGAGGGCGTTCCGCTCGGCCGCCTTTGCTCAGATTTAAACTCCTTTCCGTCTGTGGCGTTCCGGACGACCTGGCTCCCCAATCCGCAAAAACGGGGCAACAAAGCAGGCCCTTGGAGATACCGCCGCGGTCCGGAGTCACTCATACGGGGTCAAATGCGTATGACGACCGTCCCGTCACGATATGGCGACCCTACGGTCTTTTCAGGACAACACAATAATTAAACACGAACGAAGCCTGAATACGTTAGCATCTTAGCTACGTAAAAAAAAACCTCAAAAACCCAACCTCTCCTGCTTAAATAACTTCTGGCTCTGCATTACACTGTGTATAGGCATTAACACAGCAGACGTTCATATAAAGCCGTCCTCCTTAACGTCCGAAAAACAATTTCAAAATGCAAAATGATATGTTTTCTTCCCTGAGTCACCAAAGAAAATCTCAGTCAAACGGCCTAGTTAAACAGTCTCAATCTGTTTTAGAACACCTTCTTCCGGTAGTTAGTCCCGCCCATTGCGTGAGGTTGGTTAGGTCAAAGGAGTTATTGGCGAAAGATTGGCTATTTTTTAATGTCAGTCAAATGTTTTTGCACAAACATACTTTTTTTATCTTACGCGTGCCTATTGTGAGTATGATTTATGGAGATCACTGTTGCTCACATCGGGCTATTTTGTTGCCAAATATGTGTTATGTTAAAATTACATTTACTTCGAAATCTAGTGAATAATGGCATTATTAGGCAGAAATATATTAACAAGATACACTGAGTTACTGAAATAAATTGTACACTGAGAAGTTTGTAGGCTACGTACATTTCGGTATTTTAGACAGCATGTCTGTATTTTTTATTATAAATTTTGACTGCCATATTTGATACAACAGCATGATTATTTAAGCGTTTATTTAGAATTGCGTTATAACCCTTGCTCTATTTAATGTGTTGTATATAAATTTGGATTTGCAGTGCAATCTGGTCAGTCATTCTCTTTTTCTACGGATTTTAATAATATTTATAAATAAATACAGGTTAAAGTGTAGAACATGTATTTACCATATGTTTCTGGTAAACACAAAGAAATTAATATTGTCTGAAAGAAAAAATTTAGGCACAGATCAATCAAGTTAAGACTTTAAATTCCCTATTAGTGCAAATATACCCTCTATTCTTATTCGTTCAATTCTGTGACATCTAGATCAAACAGTGAAACAACTCAACTGTGCCTAATTGAAGAGGTTGGTTTGAAGCCAGTGTAAACACTTGGCCCTCGGGATGTTCATTTAAATCATCCTGTTTTAAACTGCATTTCACACATCAGTTCTGATTCATTACTCCTGTCACAGAGACACATGCAGAATCAATCCAGAACCCCCCACTGTTACAATTTACACTTCAGACTGATAGGTGTCTAGTAGGCTTCTGTCTTGCTTCCCTTCCTTGGTCAGTTCACCCTTTGTGTATTTAACTGGATATTTTTGGGAATGCAACAGTGAAATGCATTACAATGGCCCAAACATGGGAACTGCTGAAACCACACTAACACACTAATGTAAAAGGTCTGATAGGGGTCTGAAAACCAGCACTTTAATACTTTTCTCATGCAACATGAGTTAGCTAAAAGTTTGAAAGGGGCAGTGATCAAATTTGAAGTGTATTATTAAGAAGAAAGCACAAAATTATTTAATGTGGTAAAGGACCCTGTCAAAATTATAGCATTTTCCAGGAGGAGCGGAATTAGAAAAGAGGAGCAGTGATTGCAAATAGTAATTCACTGATGGGTAGATGGACACTTGCTAAAAAAAACACAAAGTAATGGCCTTGAAAATTATCAACACGTGTGTCAAAGTCTCAACAAAAATTGCTTGTCTTGAGCCTCACAAAGCTACTGTTCAGTATGGGACTGCCATTTGGAAACTGCTTGTGTCCAAAGCCAAAGAACAAATTTGTTTAACTTATCTGAACCAGTTCCCCTGACCATTATGTGAAGGTTTAAGTGTGGGGTTTTCTTATTTTTATAAATATATTCAAAAATGTTTGCAGAAAGCTGAAGGGACAGCTGAATCCACACCTACTTGAAATAGGAAAAAACAAATCTGGAAATCTTTCTTACAAATGGCCATGGAATCAATCACCATATGTAAATACCTTTATACAGCAGCAGTCGTACAGTATGTGTAATCTTGCTTTATAACCACACTGGCATTCATGTTGCCTGGCACATTTACAGTACAGCCCATAGGTAAGCAGTTAGGGTTCCAAAAACAGGTCCACTGAAACGTGAGGAGATAATACAGTTATCAACATCAGTTTATACAGATCTAAGGGTGACGTTTTAATTTAAGGCACAAATAAAATTGCTTTAAAATAATCCGTTGCAGACTCATCTCTTTTCAACGAACACTGGGACTGTCATGCCTCTCTGCCACCACCAAATGAAGACTAGCAATAATGATATTGCAAGAAAAGTTATTATCCAGATTATAACTTCAACTACAAATAATGTACTTTACCGATTAGCATCCACTGTTACAGATATTGTTTCTGTTGCTGATCTTGTGTTTATTGTGTCCTCACTATCACTAGCTTGGAATACATGCGTTGAAGAACGAATTTTCAGTCCACGTTCAGCACTTTAGTAAAACAAAACAGAAAAAAAAGATGTTAAGCTGATGCGTCACAAGGAAATGCAACATTTATTAAAAACTGTCAATAAGTGTGTTAGACAAAGTAATTTCATTATAAAAGGATTGCATTAAAGTTCCTCCACTTGGTCTAGGTAGAATGGCTAAAATCTTGGGTTAATATTTGATGCTACCTTGGACATAACTCCGTAAAACGCGGGATTCTCCGCGCGGTAACCAATTAAGGCGGCGTTTTACGTAATTACCCGGTGGTCTTATTATAAAGCACAGTGTTCGGCCGCGCCCCTCCGCTTAGTACTGCTTTGTTGGTGGGTATGGATTTTATTTGGCTTTTAAGCGTTGTGGCATGGTGGACTTGTGCAAGTTTGATGGGTAAGACGGGTGTTTTGATACTTGGACTGTTACATCTCTTAATAATACAGGAAGTTAATTTGTAAGTGTATTTTGAGGGGGGGTTAAGCACTTCGGAACCGACTAACAATTTAAACTAACACTTCTGGTATAGCCCCCTCCCCAAACGTTTAGTCGTGTTTTTTTTAATGGATGACGCGTGTTTATATCCTGATCTGTACTTGAAGTTGTCTCATTGTAGCAACAGTTGCGGAAATTAAAAAAATGAAATTGACTAAGCAGCATCTTCTTGTCGGACTCATCGCGCATGCGCAAGATAACCCACTCCTCTGCAGGCTCCCTCCATGCCCACGCGGACGCCTCAGACTCCGCCCCCGTCAAGTGCGGCCTGGGCTCGTTCGCGTGCAGGGACGGGCGGGAGTGCGTGCCTTATGGTCACGTGTGCGACGGGGAGCCGGACTGTGCGGATGGGTCAGATGAGGAGGCTTGTTCGGAGCAGTGCGCACCAGGTGGTCTCTCCACCCCCCACGGCGTGAAGTAGAGATGGCAAATGTTGCCAAGAATCCACATCTCCCACTGTGGCGATTGTTAGACGCATTTTACCACCAATTTTAATTGATAAATGGATTTATGGATGTAAAGTTCTAGTGCAGCCTGTAATTTATGTAACGTTATGTAATATTCTAGTATGAATATTGTAAAAAATAAGCTGAATTTTTGACACTCATTTGAAAGGGTACCTGTTAGCCTGAACTTTAGACAAAAGATGGAATAAATGTCACTTTAGGACTCTTGTGGGATGTACAGCTTGAAAGGTGCACTTAAAATGTCTGCTATCCACTGAACAAAATCAGTTAACTCTACATAACTGTTTTAACTGTAGTGGGAGTATCTAACTTTGGGTGTAATGTGATGATATAATCTGGTGCAAATACATGGTGCAAATTCCAGTTTATGGAAGGCAGACTTAATTTACCTTCTAGTAAGGGATCTTCATGTTGGTAGGAAATGGGCTCCATTCCTTAATGCCCAACTGTGTCAATGAGGAAGTTTGCAGGAGTTTGTTGGAATGTTTGAGTTTGTACGGCAGATGATAAAGATTCAAGTCTGCTCTTGTGCAGGACAGTTCCAGTGTGCTCATGGCATGAAGTGCATTGACCAGAGTGAGGTGTGTGATGGGACAGCACAGTGCCAGGACCGCTCAGATGAGCAGGACTGCTGGAAGCCCTCAGAGAGCTGCGCCCACCGCTGCGATGACAACACCCGCTGTCTCCTGCCATCTCTCATCTGTGATGGGGAGGAGGACTGTCAGGATGGGACTGATGAGGCTGCATGTGGTAGGTGCCTGCTGGTCCTGGAAGATGCCAGGTGCTTTAGGGGTTGCTTTTGTATCGAAGTTGATAGTTTTTTTTTTTTCCCCCTTATAAAGGCTAGAAGGTGGTGTAGTTGGTCTCATCTTGTAATCAGACATGGGTTTGAATCCCTGCATTTACTGTAGCATTCTTGCATAAGTTACTTGTACTGAACTGTTTCTTTGAAAATTACCCTGCTATATGAATGGGTAAATCACTGAGTAGTTTGCACTGATTTGGAGAAGTGTCAGCTAAATTAATAATTTTATTCATGTGATTTAATTCATGGTGGTTTGGTTCAGTTACAAATATTTGTAATGAAGTCTTTTTGGTACTGTACCTGTAGAATAATACCAGCGCTCTTGATGTTACTTGAACCCTTCAACCTGGAAATGGTTTGCTTAGACATCATCCAGGTTATTTGGCAAGCTAAAAATGGTAAACTCCCTGTGCTGCTCCCAAATTTTTGTCCAGAGAGTGAGAAGTGCAGTGGTGGCAAGTTCCACTGTGACAATGGCCAGTGTGTTGCCACTGCTGTACGCTGCGATGGGCAAGCGGACTGCTTGGATGGCTCTGATGAGAAGGGCTGCACAGAGACCCCGGTTTGCCCCAGTGAACAACTCTGCCCAAGTGACAGGAAGTGTCTACTTCCAGCTTGGGTGTGTGATGGAGAGAATGATTGCGAGGATGGAACTGATGAGAAGGTAAATGTGCCACAGTCTGGGAAAGGGAGGAAGCAGGTCTGTTAAAGTGTTTTCCATCTTTGGGCAACCTGTTCATGCAGAACGATGGTTTTTTAATATATAAATGTTTTAAGGAGGGGTATATGTGTGTGTTTCTATATGTGCACACACATGCATATCTACACAATAGAATTATAAGTGCTTGAAGAGTAAAACAAATGTGCAACTTTTCCCTTTTTGAAAAGGGGAGACTTTCTGAAACCTAATGTAAGATACAACTGGGTAAAGGCCCTCACTTAATAGCTAAATAAATGGTCTTGTCCCAAGTCCATTTCAACAATCCTGTTTTATTTGAGATGCTTTGGAATTGTAATGGTCAAAAGTTGTCTACTTCTTTTGCAGGACTGCCTTGCCACCCAGGTGACATGCAGTGAATATCAGTGGGCCTGTAGCTCTGGCATACAGTGTGTCCCAACATCTTGGAGATGTGATGGCATAAAGGACTGCAGTGACTACAGTGATGAAGAAGGATGTGAGTAAGATGTATCATTTACTTTTGTGGTTTGAATTCAACTTGGATGCAAGTCCTCAACCCTCCAGACAATCATGGGGGGTGGGTTGATGGTGTTTCAGATGTTACCTAGGTTGTCTTGTACTACTGAATTTTTTTCTCCAAAGGGTACAATTTCCTTCACGAAGCACAGAAGGAATAGTTCTAGCCAGCACTGATCTGCACTTTAATCTTAAAGAATAGGTTGCATGAAATTATGGGAAAGGTAAAGAAAGAACCATCCTTAAGGATGAGAACTACAGTTCTAGACATGTACTGCTGTCAGTGTCTTTAATAAATCAGAGTAACTGAACAAAGCTGTATTTTCTGTCTGATCCATGATCTTGTACCCAAGGTGTACCACTTGGATGTCCTTCCCACCAGTTCCAGTGTGGTACTGGGGAGTGTCTGGACCTGGCACTGGTGTGCAACAACACTCCAGATTGTCCAGATGGGTCTGATGAGGGTGACGCTTGTCTTACTGCTACATGCTCAAGTCCAGGCCATCCCCAATGTACCCACAATTGCTACAGCACCCCCAATGGCCCAGTGAGTAAATGGTGCTCCAGGGAGATGATGGTGACTTGTTGCAATAAGTTGGGTCATAAATTAAGTAGTCAATTTGGGATGGCTGCATCACAAGGATGGTCTTTCTGGGGTTGGCACATCTATTCAGGGGCCAACAGCAGTTTTGAATATCATGAAAGGTCTGTCTTTGTTTAGCTTCTTCACAGCATCTTACCTGGAAGTAGAACTTGCATGTGTTTCTGGCAAGTGTTTTACTACACCCATGTTAATCTCCCTGCCCATCTCATTGTAGAAATGCAGCTGTCAGGTTGGCTTTGAACTCCAGGCTGATCAGATGACTTGTGTGGATGCAGATGAATGCAAAGCTCTCAACCCTGTGTGCAGCCACATCTGTGAGAACACTCAGGGATCCTACTCATGCCACTGTCACCCAGGATACTTGTTGGAACCTGATGGCCACCACTGTAAAATTGCAGGTATTTGAGCCAGCGAACATGCCAACCTTACAATATTCTATTGCTGCTGGCATTAAGGAGGTTAGACATTGTTGAGCAGAAGTTTTGGTTTAGTATTGCCAATGAAGCCCAGAATGATCCTAAGTGTTTTTGCAGTACAAATTTTTGTAAAATGACCTTGATACGTAAACAATTTTGCAGCAATGTGGAATTATTGCCCATCAGAATGTTTCCCTTTTGACTGCAGTGGAGCCCTTCCTGTTGGCTGCTGTGCAATATGAGCTTGTCTTGCTTGGCCTACGGAAGTTGAGCCTGGAAGTTATTCCCACCAACAGTAAGACAGTTGTGATGTGGGTGGACTATGATTGGCAAGAGCAAAAATTGTTCTGGGTCAGCTTGGATGCTGAGAGCATTAAGTGGAGCTCTCTGGACAAGAGTGACAAGGGCACTGTTGCCAAAGGTCAGTCTGAGCTTAAAATATTTGTACCAGTCTTTCATAACTCATTCTCCTGCTGGTTTGGTCTTAAATCAATCACCCTGGATTACACTTCTGAAGTGCTGCATTAGTTTAAACATTTAATTAAGCTACTGGGTTCTGGCTGAAATGATTCAATCATATCTTTGCTAGCTACATGCTTGCTTCTTATAGTTGTCTTTATCATTGGCTTAAGGGTCTGCTTTCAATCAGTTTTTGGCAAAGCAATGCTTACCCAAAATGGTTAAATATCTTGGCTTCTCATTTGTTTAAACTGTATCCATGTAAGTTTGCACTTTTTATCCTTGTACTTTTGCCTTTATACATAGGTGTCCAATCAGATTGTATTGCTGTAGACTGGGTTGGACGAAACCTGTACTGGATTGATGGCCTGAGGGGTCAGATATGTGTCATTGCACTTGACACCACAGTAACAACCCAGAATTCCACAGTCATTTTGGATGAGGACCTGGAGCAGCCTAGATTCCTTGCTGTAATGCCACAGAAGGGGTAAGGTTTTCTACTGGTCACCCAGTACCTTAGCAATATAAACTTCAATCCAGAAACTGAAGTTTTGATTTTGAGGGTTTTTTAAAAGCTTTAAAATCTTTTGGAAGTATATTGGTCTGTATGAGTGCTAATGAAACATGTAGACTTGGCCCAGCAGTACCTGGATCCATCTCTAAGAATGCTATACAAATGTTTGCCTGTTCTGTTTGGAGGATGATGTTTTGGTCAGAGATTGGCAGTGAGCCACAGATCGAGCGAGCTGGAATGGATGGCTCTGAAAGGCAGGTACTGATCAGAGACCAGCTCAGCTGGCCAGGTAGCCTGGCTGTGGACTTTCTAGACAGCAGAATCTACTGGACAGATGAGAAGCTCCACTGCATTGGATCAGCCACATTGGATGGAGAGGATATCAGGGTACTGGCTTGAACTGAGTGGGATACTTTGGGCACACGAGTTTAAAAATGGGTTGTCCAGATTTGTCCTGTTTATCTAATCAAATGGTTAGAAACATGAAAACACATGACACTTTAAGGCCAAAGAAACTTGTTTTTATTTAATTAGCCTCATGTGTCATCCAGATCCTACAGATGATGGAAACCCCTAGACCCTTTTCAGTGGCTGTGTTGGATGATACAATCTACTGGTCAGACACAGAAAAGAGGACTGTGCAGGCAGCCGACAAACACACAGGCAAGAACCGGAAAACACTGATCAAACAGACTGGACAGCCATTTGGACTAAAGGCAAGTTTTTCCACACAAGGAAAGTCTCAAACTCTTAACTGTGTACCAGTGATGCAAATTGGACGGTCTTATAGCAGGTGTTGAGTGTAACCAAACTATGACTCCTGAGTGCAATTATTGATGCAATATTATTCATATTTGTGTATCTGCTTGCTGCTGTGTTTTGTGAAGCATGATTAATGTGTAAACTTAAAAGAATGGTAAGTGCAGTTGGTAGTGGTTTACTATAACTTAGCACAAACACATCACTTGGTGGTGCTGTTTCTCTTGTACGTTTTGGTGGCTCAGTGCCTCATTATATGAAACCTGCAAGTTGTCTTGGAAAGTGATCTCTTTTCTTCCTGGATATGTGCAGGATAGCAAGCCTATGGTTATTTCTTTGAAGTTCATTAAATGTTGAATATTGGAAAATGACTGCATGTCTGTTAAATTAGTTTACTGGGAAGACTAAGGAAGAGCCCTGCCTTTGTTTTGAGCAGATTGTCCACAGTCTGCTGCAAGAAAGTGCTTCGAACCCATGTGCCATGCTCCGCTGTTCCCATCTGTGCCTACTAGCCCCAGGGCCCAGGGGTGTGTGCCACTGTCCTTCTGGGCTTCTTATGGCTGAGGATGGGCTCACCTGCTTGGCCCCTACAGATCCCCCCTTCATCTTGCTCCTGTCCCCTACCACTGTCACCCAGGTAAGGCTGTATTCTAGGCAACTAGCATAGGGAACCCTCTGGTACTTACAAAATCATCAGGGTATCAAACATTGTGACTCTTAGGACAGCTTTACAGAAAGAAGAATTTTTAAGGTGGCTAAAGAACTAGAAGACTAGTATGAGCCTAAACTGATTTTATTGGTTGCAAAGGACATCTGTCACACTGTACTTGGTATGGTATGAAGCTTGATGTCCAAGATGTGTGCCCATGCTGTATCGTTTTCCCCATCTTAACTGCATGAATTTACAACAAATGCAGTCAGATGTAGTCCAGGCTTTGGCCATATAGCAATACTGTATTGCATTAGTTCTAAAGTTTATTGGAACAATGTTGATGTTAACATGCTAGTCCTTGGTTGCAACACTTTTGGTGGATTTTGTACCATTTCTGATTTTGTTCAGAATTTTCGGAACTTTTATTACTGATTCGGCTAAATAAGTCCTAAATGACAAACTATTCCCAAGTGTTCTAGCACACGTCACAAATAACCTTTTCCAAACTGCAGCTGTATCTGCAGGGCCTGCCCAACAGGGTAGGCCTGAAGCAGTGGCCAGACCATCGTGTGCTGCTCCTGCCCAATGTAAACGAAGCTACAGCCCTGGAGTATGTACAGGCAAACCAGGGGCTCTACCTGGCAGACGCAGGACGGTCAACTGTGGCCCATTTCAGATTGAAAGAAGGGGTACTAGAGGTGCATAAGCCAGTCATCCAGCTACAGGGAGGGGATGTAGTTGTGGCACTTGCTGTGGACTGGATCACCCTCTCTTTGTACTGGAGTGGCAGGCAGGAGCCACGCTTGCATGTGACCTCACCCTCTGGGGTATACACTGTTGTACTGTTTGACCTTGGAACCCCTGGGAACATTGCGCTGTACCCCCCTGCTGGCAGACTCTGCTTTACAGACCTGGGACCCCAAGACCAGGGGGGTCCTGCTCAGGTTGAATGTGCCTTCATGGATGGCCGCAACCGTGCTCTGGTTTGGGGCAAAGCACTGAAGCCCTTCTCCTTGGCATTCTCCAGGGACGGTGATCGACTGTATTGGGCTGATTCTGGTAAGCCTCTTACAGGAAGTTTGCCCCCATTGTTTAACCCTGTCATAAACAAACTTACTAACTCTTCAGCTACAGGGCTGTTTCTCTACTATAGGTCTCTGCTGCATGTCTCAGAGGGGCTGTAGTGTGTGGTTTTTTGCATCTCCAGCTAAATTTTCTGGGAAGTTCAGCCTCTCCTAAATTTAAAACCTGTAGACACACCAGTGCTCTGACTCAATGTACAGACTAGGATTTTTTTTAATCTTGTGCCAGAAAGTTGTTTGTTAGAAGTCACTCAAAGTATTACTCAATGCTAAGGGTGGTCAGTCATTTGTGTGTTACTTTGTTCCAGATGCAGAAGTTATTGGTTCTGTTGGCATAGATGGTTCAGAATATAAAGAGTTTGAAACCAAAGGTGGAATCAAGTCACTATGCATCAATGACAACATGCTGTTCTGGGCCACTGTAAATGGTATAGTAACTCTTCTAACCCTCAATCTGCTATTGTGCTGAATATTCAGATATTGAGACTCCATGTAAACATGATGCTACATGTAAATCTAATTTTTAAAAAGTCAGACTTTAGACAGCAAATTTGTCTGACATCTCAGGAATCGGTTGACTTCTGAAATTAGGTTGGTTCAGTGTCTGTAGCAGATGGAGTAGACACCTCCCTTATTTTTGATTGCAATTGTTTTTTTAGATACAATGAAGGTGTGGCTCCGTGAGGACATGCAGCCTGAGCAACTGTGGTTTGAGGTGAAGACTGATGTAGTCAGCCTCAAGGCTTATGGTAAAGATGTTCAAAAAGGTAGGGTGTGGAGTGACTGCAGATGTTTGCGCTTCAACCGAGGATCCAATTTGATATCTTAGATTTATAAGGTGCCAGTTGCTCCTTGGTCACTCAAAGTAAATGAGGTTTATACTAGGAAAAACCAGTTGAGCATATGTACAGTTTCAGTGGCTCATCAACCTGTAAAATGCAAACATTGAGCAAAATGACTAAACTGCTGTTAACTGCTGCTTAATGTTTACTGGGAACACAAAATGTAACCATGAACATGGTACTGTGATATAATGGCAAAGTCTGAAATCTAAAAGGCCATTGTTGAAATTAACAGCTTTTTTTTACATCTCCATTCTTACATTCAGGGACCAATAAGTGTTCAGTTAAAAATGGGGGCTGTGAGCACCTGTGCTTGGCCTTCCCTGGTGGTCGGACATGCAGGTGTTCATGGGACCATCACTCCATCAATGAGACAGCCTGTGTACCTGGACAGCCGTGTCCCCTCAACACCAAAGCATGTGAGGGTGGCTTAATCTGCCTCCCAGAGGCCAAGTTCTGTGATGGTTATCCTGATTGTCCTGATGGCTCAGATGAGAACTGTGAGTACAACTTAGAATTACCTATCAGGTACATAAATCCAATTTCAGACAATCAGTTTATTGGCCAGATAAAGTTACATTAGGCTCTGAATGACTTCCTCATGGAGAAACTTAAAAAAAAAAAAGGCCCCAACTTTGACATTCTGTCCACATCAGTTCTGTTTACAGCATTCAAAATGTTGCATCTTTTAGTCAAATCTGCTGTTCTAATGAAATTATGCCTCCTGTTAGGGATGTTGCCATTAAAGTTTCATGATTAACGGCAATTAATCTCCCTCAACTACGGAAAATTTTTAGAAATCCTGGAAAGGTTTTTTTTTTTTTTTTTTTAAAAATAAGCCTAGCATCCCATGTTGCCCTGAACTGCACTAAGATGAGTGATGCTTGGCTGGTCCAACAGCACTTTAGAGGCAAGCTGTGTAAATGAGGACAAAACATCTCATTTGTATCCATCAAAATGCACTTCAGTTCAGCAGTGGGGGAGCATTTTGGATGTCTTAGCTATTGGCAGCCACTTTAACCCATTATTACATCTTATCTGTGCCAGCTTCCCCATCATTACATCTATCCTATGCAGAGGTCAAGGCTCACCCTGGCTGAAGTAGTTTGTGGAACAGATTTATTTTTATCTTCATTCAAGTTCATTTGGTAGGCATGCCTGTCTCAAACACTTCCTATAGTTGTTCACTACCAGTCCAACTGGGCCTGGTGAGTAAAGGCACCCACTGATGAATGGCAGTTCTGAGAGCAAGAGGCCTGGCTGAATCTCCATTTCAATTTAGCTGCTGTAAATTCCTAAGTAGCAAAACTGTACAATAGTAAACTCCTGGATACTTTACTACCCTAGAAATACTCAAATCTGCTGTATACATTCTGTCTGGATTAGGCAAATTCTTATCCTAAGACTACCTCATTCTTTTGCAAACGTAGGACATTTAACCAACTTATTCCAGAGGCAATTTTTATTTAAAACCCCAGCATTAGAGCTCAGTTTCCAATATATAAGGAGTAGTATATATTAATGCCATCCAGTGTCAGTCCTGGTGTAATGAGCAGAAGTACAACCAAAGTGCATCAAAGCCATGTGGCACAATTGAAACCATCTGCATTCTCAGACTTCATATTTGAACCCCAGTTAACAGGAGACAGATTGCACCTTCACAATTTTGTTCACTTCTGTTCATTTGGGAAGTTCCTCAGTATTAATTTATTGTACTTGCACCCTGTTACAGTAGCTACATCTCTTGTTTTGCATAAATTTGGCTAAATGTTCGCTATTGCCAATGAGAAGCAAAACCTAATATGATGGTAAAACACCTGCATATCAACAGGTATTAACCAGCACTTGAGACAAATATGCCATCAAATCTCATGACATGCCTACTCTTCCAATGTAAATGCAGCCTTTCAGTTGAATCCTCCTTACCAGTTTTATTTGGTAGCCTAAATGCATTTGAGCCTTGTAGGACTGCTTTTATCTAGTAAAATGTTTACTCTTAACTGGCATTAACCATGTAGGTCTTCCTGTATTTGATTTTTCAAGTGATGAGTCTTGCATTCTACCATAGGTGTCGAAAATGTGAAAAAGCCTTTGGCCCCTCCACCCACCCTGGGTGGCCCAGTCCTACTCATGCCCACTAGAGCTCTGGCTGTGCCCATCACCACACAACTTCCTCCCCCTGCCCTGGACAAAACCCTGCTACGTGAGCTTGACTCGCAGCATTGCAACGAGCAGAGGTGTGGGGGGCATGGCAGGTGTGTGACTATGCCAGGTGGGGGCTCAGCCTGTGAGTGCCAGCCAGGCTTCAGTGGAGAGTTCTGCCAAGACCATGCTGCCCTCTCCATTCACACACTGCTCATATTCGTTGGTGGTGCTGTTGCAGTTAGTGCTGCTGTTGCTGGTGCCATCATCTTGGTTGTCAGGAAGAGGAAACAGGTAAACAAAAGGTAAGTCCATTGCAATATACAGACTATGGGGAGGGGGGGCCCAGACTCAATTCCTAGTATATAGAAAGACTTTTCAAATGCTTGTTTGGTTGAGCTGGTCCTCCTACAGCATATAGCTGTGAGGAACCCAGTTGAGGTGTTGTCTGGCTTGTAGCTAGGAGTTAAAGTGGAGACAAGTCATAGCTCTGAGCATTTAACTTGGTCACTTTAGAAGTGGCAGCTTAATGAAACCACATCCCTGTTTTTCCAGTCTTTAAATTTTCATATACATCCTGGCTGATCTCCACAGGAGAGGGCGAGTGGGTACCAAAGAAACCGTGCAGACAGAAATGACCACTCGACCAGAACAATCTACAACCCAGTCTTCTGCTAACGAAAACCAAGAGGTAACAGCATTTTGATAACTGGTGTGGCTGTTTAATACTCAGTTGGGTATCATGAGTTTCTCCTCTTTCAGGAGCTGCCATCCTCTGCTGAATAAGCATTCCTATGTACAACAGGCTTGCAGTGGGTTTTTGTAGCTGGGGAAAATAAATAATTACTTGACACTTGGTGTGATTTTGTTTTGCTGAATACTTTAAAAATGGGGATCCTTCAGCTGGATGACCTATCAATGCTGCACCTCATACTAATTGGGAAGGTTCCAAAAGTAAATGCATCACATCTACAAGGGAAAGCTGTTTAATGGTTAAGCTAGCAGTGGATTGTACAGGAAATCCTCAGCCTAAAGTTGCTAAACATCAGCTGCAGTGAAACTTTCAGTGTGGAATATAGCTTCAGCTCAGTGATTTTGAAACTCTCATATCAAGACCTTCAACAGGTGTTTAAGCTGGAACTATAAATGCTGTTCAAAGGAGATGCTGGTTCAAAAAATTTTAATCAAAAGTGAGGTAATGCTGTTCAAGGTTAAGTTAGAAGGTGACTAAAAGGGAGAGATGGACTTGCATCTCTAACTTGACAGGCTAGATAATAACTACTGCAAACCTATTTACACAGCTGTGTGGTTCTTACCACCTCAGCCAGTTATTTGATCAATGGTACTACAGCAGGGGTAGGAGTCCTGTGATCTTGCAAAAGGGAGCATATGGCTGTGGGCTTCAAAGAGGAGAATGAGGGCCAGGATGGCTTCCAAAATGCTGTATTAACACAAAGCAGGTGTGAGATTATGTGGCTCTTGTCTTCAGACAAAAAGACAGGCCTGTTACTCCAAGACTATTTTTTAGGGGACCCTCATGGACTGAGCCTCAGTATAGACATGTGGTCTTCATGCCTGAACCCATTCCATAATCACCATGTTAAAACAAAGCTGTTATCTACAAGCAGCCCCAATTTCTTTGATACGGTAGGGGTCTTTAGATTAACTTCCTTGTGTATCAAAGGTATAATCTTATGATTTGTACAAATCTTTTAACCATGAACACTAGAAGCAATTTGATAGGGTTGCCAAACTTTGCTACACAAACCAGTTGTAAACTTGGAAACCAGTCCATGGCTTTAGAATTTTGTGACTTTATAGGCATTTTCTATAAACTAGTCACTATACTGTACATCTACTTGTTCCTTTATCTGTTCCCGTAATGAACTTAAGTGTTAAATGTATCATTCCCCATCATTAAAGTATAAATTCATGGACTGTACCCATGTCCACATGTTATAACTTATAAATTATTTCCCTTCATGATTTCTATGTATCGTTTTCTTATATGAGGTACTTTTATTAAAGAAATGTCTCTAAGGGGTGCCAAAACCTTAATGCCAGCCCTGTCTGTAATTGTGACTGTTAGTGGAAATTTATTTTTGGTACGTCTTGTTGCGTCAGAGGCGTGATCCAACAGTGTGCTGGGTGTGAAGTCTATTGATTTACTATGTTAATTGTCAGTAATTCATAGTTTTCAAAAAGCAAACACAAATTAGCAGGACAATAAGGGGTGTTTCTATGGATCCACATTTTGATCTGGAAGAAGACATCTGCATTCCTGGGGTGTATAATGACTATACTAATCTGGGCTGCTTCTGGCTCTGGAGCAATAACCATGTACCTCAGATTCTGCTGGGGATTAAAATCTCTGCAATGGTCTGTCATTACATGATCAAAGTAGAAGCAAAATGCTAAACGGATGTTTACAATGCTGTAAAAAGCTTTGTTTGATGTTTGCTAAGCAGGCCTTTTCTTGAAGGGTTGGAAGGTGGAATAAAGGGGAGAGATGCATTTGAAGCATCATTTTCTGGTTGTAAATAATGTATATTACTGCATATTCAATATACAGCATCTACTGGTGTGGCTGATGAAAGCCTCTAATTTTAAAGTTAGTATGAGGAAATGGGAACGCATCTTTTTGCGCATTCATCAATATAATATATTTAAGGATGCCCAGAACTTGCTGTTCAATCTGAAGACTGCAAAGGAAAATATCTCATGTAATATGTTAGGATGGTCAAAACACTTCATTGATTTGGCAGAAATAGATTCAGGAGCAGAAGAAATTTTTCTACCGCTTAAACTTTTGCAGATTAAAAAGGCTCATTAATATGCAAATTAATTTGCTAGTATAGGAAGAGAACTAAAGTTACAGATCACCTGTTAAGATGTTTACTCATATGTTACATACCCATATGTTGCCCTAAATATTTCTTGAAATTATTTGTTTGTGGGGAAATACTGGTTCCATTTGTATCTGTTTAGCCAAACATTGATCCAGCTAACCTTAAATCAAAATTCTCACATGCCAGCACAGCCGTCCTCAGACTCCTCAAAAATGCTGATTAATACAAAATCAGTTTCTGCATAAACCACAGCCAAGCCCAGCTATAGGCCATTATAGCAACTGGAGGGATGGGTAACATCCTGTGACACTTTCATCCTGTCAAGGCTCACCATAATATTCCTCCTACACTCTCATTATATAACTTTTTTCACACATTTTCCGGTCATATTTTGCAGCTTCAGCCCCCTCCTTTTCAAACTGCTGTCTTTGCAGGGTTATTGCCATTTCAGTACAGACAGGAGGGAGAGTGCCAGCTTCCTCCACACCAAGCTGCACATCACGTTACGGAATTAAAGTGGTTCTCCTAATGAGGGGAACTTTCCAAATTAAGAGAAGATACCCCCTAAGTGTCCTGGGCTGAGACAACATCCGGTTCAGTTGTCCTCATATAAAGATTCCCAGCCTTTCTTTAGTCAGTCTGCCAGCGACTCTGTCCGAGACCTTCCTTGATCAAAGCTGGAAACACCGTTGTCAACAGTCAAGAGCTGTTAAGGGACAAGCCATCGGCACAAGGTAATCCTTTAAAGTTACAGTTCTTATTGAGTATACTTGGTTAAATTTAAAATGGTTAATGTGGAAAATGATGCGTGTACAGGGACAGTCTTGTACTAGGGGTCCCACAGTTGTTAGGTTTGATGGAATAGTTTATATGCACTACCTGAAGCATGCAGGAGTCTACTGAGTTATAAGTTTAACAAACACCAGAATTTAATCGGACATACAAAGTGTGCAGTTCATTCATAGTGTTGAGGAAACCAGTCACTTCCAACTCCAGGTTGTGTTTCTGTAGGCTATTGTTCTGCTATCCCTTAGGATAGGATTATTTGTTCAATCACTGTGACTTGATATGTAACAAAACATTCAAAGGTATATTTGAAGGTCCCAATCATTTTCAGTCAATATTATATGTCAGTAAATATACATTTAAGCCTGGAGGATGGATTGGTGTGACAATCAGGTTGCCAGGATCAGTCATTTGTTTAAAGGCTTCAATGTTTTGTTTTGAATATTATTTAACGCCCAGTGCCATAGAATACTATGTTCTTTAACATTTTTGTTTTGTAACTGTCTGAGACCTAAATCACTCATCAGACATTTATTTTAACATCATGAGACCACCCTCAAAAACTATTTTTCTTCCCCATTTTTGGACAGGTGCATTTCCACATTTGGCCATGAAATCTGTTTAAAATGCTCACATGCTAGCACGGCTATCCTCGGACTCCTCAACATGCGGATTAACACAAAATTATAACAAACGTCTGTCAGGGATGTAGGACTGCAGTTCTTCCACCTCATTCCATTACTGAGTCTTATTCATAACTGCTGTTAAGTAGCTTTACAGAAAACTGTATTAATTAACATTTAACCATCAGTCAAACTAACAAACAAAATATCACTGGATGTAATGAACAGTGAGTTTTAAATAAAAGTGACCATTTATCCTATGAAAGCTTATTAAACTGGTGTTTTTTTAAGTCTTAATATCACTACTATAATAAAGTCAGAATTTTATTTTAGCATGATGTATGACCACCCTTAATGTCTCATTTCTTTTCAATTTTTCTTCTATACAATAAGATTCAAATGATGGACATCAAGACGGGAATTCTCATTCTTCTTGCCCTGACAGTGGTTTCATCAAAACCAGTAAGGATTTTTTATTTTTGAAATGATGTAATTTTACCCGTATTGCGTTCGTTCAACATGTGACCTGAAAGAACGTTTAAAAAAAAATTAATATACAGTCTACCTACCATGAATACTATAACTTTTATTACATCATAGTACAGCTATAGTTAGGCACATACTTAAACACAAAGCACATCTCAAAATGTTATTTCAGTTTAAGCAGCCAATTAGATCTTAAATGTCTTAACTAAGACCAATTCACAATAATGATTGTGGGCCTTAGCTAAAGAGGTCAAACATCCCTGAGCAATGTGAACGTCTTACCAACCCATTTTAGAATGTATGAAGGCAAAAACAAGTGGAAAAAGGTGACCCAAGAATTTTAGGTATGCTCTTATATATGCTATTTTCTCATTTACAGGTTAAATGGCATGGCAGCCAGTTTAAGAAAATGACAACCAAAGGTGCAGACTCATCGGACTCTGAGGAGGCCAACTCCTCAGAGGAGATCAACCCCCAGACGGCAGCCCCGGACATTGTGGAGCCAACAGTCCCGGTCACTGTTCCAGAACAAGTTGTGACTGCTGCGCCAGAAACAGCTCCTCCTCCCCCCATCGTTCCAGACGTAACGGCTCTTCCAGCTGTTTCAGATGCACCCGTCCCACTGGGGGTCACTGACAGCCTTCTTCCAGTGGGGATTCAGCTAACTATTCCGCCTTCAGTTGTAGAAACAAATCCGCCAATTCTGGATGGGTCCTTGGCTCCCGCGACGGTCCCCACTAACTCGGTTATTCATCCTACAGTTTGTGTTCCTGCAGAGCCTGCAACTCCCCAACCATTACCCGTTAGGGGAGATAACTTGAAATAAACCATAAAAAAAACGATGATTCGCTTATAATTCCAATTAAACACTAAAGAAGTTTTTATTAAATTAGTTACCCTTTGCTTATTTCTACATTTGTATAACAAAGACAAGGCTTTAATGCTGATTGACTGAAAGAAAGTAGTTCACAGATTCAACTGCTGATGGGAAACATCTGGATTACTTAAATTGTCTGGACACTTTTTTTCTGATCGATATACAATTGTATACTTTTCTGTATTTGCTACCAATAAACATACCTTAAAGCAACATTCTTATTTGTCATTGATGATATTCGTGTTGTAGTAGTATAAGGCTGTTTTTACAGCAAGTTTTATTTTCATTATAGTCGGTATTTCTATTTAGTATTGTATGATGTTAAACTGTGGCCACACAAAATCTGGCCGTGTGGACAGACACTCACACTGATCTGAGAGAGAACTTTCTTGCAGACTGCTTACAGTTTTGTAACGCTCAAACCCACAGCCAGGCAGCTGAAGTATGCACAATATCCTAGATGAGCCTTACAAAAACAAACTACCACTCGACCACATCTGTAAGCTAATCCCCATGGGTTCCAGTGGTTCATGCTGTGCTTCTAATCACTATCATTAGTTCTGACCAACAGTGCCCAACAAACATTACATAAAAACACTACATTAAAAATACCCCAGGCCAACAGCAGATGATGTGTATTTGAGCAACACCACCCTGACAGTGGAGATCAGTGACACTGCACAGCTGTGGAGATTTTTATAACATTTATTCCCTATTCCAGCTCACACCTCACACATATCAGAGTTAACAGTTGTACAGTAGTAGCTCACGATGAGATAACAGGAGTTTCCACACTCACTGCCTGCAGAGCCTCAACACGATACTGCAGGTTTTAGCATTGTGTTATGCTACCATACCTCCTCAATCATCTGGCCACAGTTGAAATCCAACATGATCATTTCTGCCCAGACCTTTTGTATAGCAGACTTACTTCCAGCAACTCCCCACAAGCACATTTGTTCATGACATTAAATCAGCGTTTCTGCTTTAGCAAAATTACTTGCAGTACTTCCCGTAAAAGTGAGTGCTCTGGCCATATATCTGTACACTCACCGGCCACTTTATTAGGAGCACCTGTACACTTGCTCGTTCACGCAATCATGTAATCAGCCAATCATGTGGCAGCGGTGAAATTCATAAAAATCAATCTAAGTCATGACTTTCTCTAAATGTTGAAATCAAACTTCAAAATGAGGAAAAATGTGCTCTAAGTGACTTTGACCTGGTGACTCCAGAGTCTTCGCAGAATGGTGTGAAAATCAAGAAAACATCCAGTGAGTGGCAGTTCTGTAGGTCGTCGGAGAATGGCTAGACTAGTTTGCACTGACAGGAAGGCCACTTTTTATAACAGCAGTGGCCAGAAACGCACAATATGTCAAACCTTGAGTCAGTTGATCTGCAGCAGCAGAAGACCACATTGGGTTCCACTCCTGTCAGTCAAGAACAGGAAGCTGAGGCTACAGTGGTCACTAGCTCACAGAAACTAGACAGTTGAAGACTGGAAAAATGTCACCTGGTCTAAAAAAGCTTGAGGCTGGCGGTGGTGGTGTAATGGTGTGGGGAATATTTTCATTGGCCACATTGGAACTCCTAATACCAATTGAGCATCATTTGAATGCCACAGCCACAAATTACCCTCCTTCAAATGGCTACTTCTAGCATGATAATGCACCATGCCACAAAGCATCTCAAACTGGTTCCATGAACATGACAATGATTTCAGTGAACTTCAGTAGAATCCCCAGTCACCAGATCTAAATTCAATAGAGCACCTTTGGGATGTGATAGAACGGCAGATTGGCAACATAAATGTGCAGCAGACAAATGTGCAGCAGTTGCAAGATGCAATCATGTCAACATGGAGCAGAATCTCTAAGGAATGTTTCCAGACCTTGCTGAATCCATTATATGAATTGAGGCTGTTCTGAGAGCAAAGGGGGTCCTGCCTAGTATTAGAATGCTGTTCCCAATAACGCGGCCAGTGAGTGTACACACACGCACGCACGGCTTTGACATTTAAATGTTTTACTTATTCTCTACATTTTCTTTTTCTTTCTTTTTCTGCGCTCTGTGGGCCCCAGGATCTTCACGCTCCCTTGTATACCTGCTGTATAAGGATGTTCGACTATAAATGAATCTTCATCTCATAAACAGTTTGTCAGCCCCTGGGCATTTCCAAATTTACTACCTACATTATCAGTAAAAGCTTAACAATACAAAACCCTTGATTCATGGGTTACATTCTGTAAAAGTGTCCTATAACAATGATGAAGAATACTCTTAGATTTTAACATTATTCTTTAAGTTCTAAGCAAGATAAATTAATTTTAAGATGACTGAAGATAAAAATACATTGTTGATCAGTTGATAAGGAGACAATGACAAACTGCTGGGTGTGGAAATCAAGGTCACATTTGTGCTGCAACAAATTTCTGAACAACAGCATGTGAAGAAAATACAAAAATAAACAGATAAAGCCATCTTCAAGCAAATACGACACCTAATGTCACAAAAATCTAATTTTATTAAATAACATACTGAATCCAACAAATTACAGAATGTGTGCATGCATTTTGTTATCCTGAAAGTAAAGTTTATATTTGGACATGAAATCTTTATAAAGTTCATGTGCACCAGCACAGCCACCCCTGTCCCCAGATTCCTGTGTCTGTCTGGGATGTAGGACTGCAGTTCTTCTGCCCCACTCCATATTTACTGAGTCTTAATCTTAACCACTGTTTCAGCTTTACAGAAAAGTGGAAAGGAAGACACTCCCATGATTTAATTTACAAACATTTAATTTTCAAACTCAAAAATAAAAATTACCATTTACCCCATGAAAAGTATAAGCAAGCTTATGAAGCTGGTGCCTTTAAAAAAAAAAAAGTATTAATATCACTGATACAACAAAGTCTTCACAGCATAAAGGGGAATTTTGCAGGACCAAGACTAAAGGTTTTCTATGATTATGCAATTGACTAATATTTAACTTAAATTTAAATTTAGATTTAGTTAACATTAAAGAAAATAGTTCCCATTTTAAAAAACAACTTTTCTTTTGTTCCATTACTGAAGGCGACTTTGTAAGACAGGTATTGTGTACAAGCAACCCAAAGTGTTCCAATTACTGCCTTATCATTCTGGAAGGCACAGAGTATCTCTGTGCAAGTGGTTTTTCAAAAAAGGAAGTTTCCCCTCTGAGAAAAAGGATGTGGCTTATACTTAATATTCCAGTAAAATACATGTTCCAATATACTGTATATTGCTACAGAAATACCAAAAAGAATTAAGAGGAGATGGGAACACATGCCTGCTAACACAAAGCTCTGACACACATCACACCTCATCCCCAGACTGGTCCACTGCTGCTCTCATCACACCAGACTGACCACATATGTCAAGCGTTAATTCAACAGGCAAGCGGACATAAAAGGGTGATTGCTGTGAAATAATAGTGTATTCTGGTACAGGTCATGAACAATTCTAGAGCATAACACAACCCCACATCTGACTGAACCAGAATGAATTATGAAGACCACTGTATTATTTACTATTCAAATTTTAACTCCACTAAGGAGAAATCTGACATTTTGGTGACAAATGGTATTTAAAGAGGCACAAACTACATTCTTAATTTGGAATGCCATTTCTTTAAATGACAAGTAGTAATCTTGGTTGGTGCCCTGTACTTTGCTGCTGGTACTGAAGTGCAAAGATTATGTCAGTGAAACTCACATGTTTTTCACTGCTGTAAAGTAACTCAAAAATGAGCTAGTATGAATTATGAAGAAAACTGGAGAACAGAAGCTGCACAATCTAGTGTCTGACAAAATAAAATGCAAAAAATTTTATTTGCAGGTCTGGGTGGAAACGCCATCTTGAGGTAGGTCAGATGGAGCACACTAGGGAGACAGAAATCAAGATGTGCTTGTAGCTACGACCACAGAAGAGTACTGGCCAGGATGTGGGTTGTAGAGAAGGCCAAGACTGAGGCTTGGTATACAATGATCTTAAGACTGTGTGTCCTGGCAAAGTCTTTCAACAAGAGTGTAGAAATGTCACTGTGGAGGAAGCTGTTCCTGCTCCTCTACCTGTACCTCCCTACTTAAATGATCATTTTCTTCCTCTTGCTGTTCCTGATTTTCTTCTTCTTGCTGTTGCTCTTGCTGCCGACTGATCAGTCCCCCATCCTGACTGGTGTTGTAAGAGCCGCAGCTGCTGCACTTCATTCCCAGTACATGAAAGGGGACTGTGCTACGTGACTGGCAGTCATTGCACATTATCTGATGCAAACGACAAGAAAATGAGATCAGGAGACGCATTAATGGATGTTACACATTAGAATACTTTTATAGGGCTGAACATTTTCCCAAATCCATTCAAGATTCATTTATTGTCATACTTCCTTACACAACAGGCATACATGGGAGAATGAAGTGAAGGTGCACAGATCTATGCCACACAGTACACTGTTTTTTTATTATCTTGATGTCCAATTATTGCGTCTGGGATCTGAGCAGTACACTTTCTTGGAGAAATTAAGTTCCCTTAACATTGTTCCATGACAACATGTCAAGAAGAACCAATTAATAACCAACAGTATGGCTTCACAGACCACTAAGATAGGCCTTTTTAAGGTGTCAGGGGCTTTGATGACATTGCTTGACTGAGTTACCTTGACTGTGGTGCCCTGGTATTCACTGGGCATTGGTGTCTGTGAAATCTCCTTGTCCATCTCCTCCCAGCAGTGCTCCATGTTCCAGGCAGAGTGCATGCAGAGGGGGCAACGATAACCTCTGATGTGGTGGTTGGGCAGTGAGTGAGACATTAGTTTGTTGGGTGTGTTACGGCTTATATAGGGCTGTTTATAATGCATAAGGCACATAATTTGAGTAATTTTCATGCACATATTCCTGCTAATGTTTATCACACTAACAGTTCAGGCCAGAAGTCAGAATCAGAATACTTAAAATGAATTACAGAATAATTAAATACTGAACCTTACCCAGTTTTGTACATGTCGCCAAAACAAGTTCTGTTAAAAAAAGGAAGAGTTTGAAATAAAAGCTACAAGGGCTACAGGATCCAACAGTCATGTTTACTCATGTACTCATTCTGACAAAGATTTAAAGGTCAGTATTTCTTATTCACAGACAAAACCCCATAAAATTACAGCATCACATCCGTATCTTCCATACAGACAAATTTCAGTCTAATCATTAATTACAGACCTGTCTGAAAACCTCTTTTAGCTACATAGAGGCCTGGCAGTGATGGGGACAAAAGACAAAAGAACTTACTTGTGTAACAGGTGGCCACAAGGAAGGACATGAGCGCCGATTCGGGAAGTATGGATATCCTAACAATGACAAAGAAAAGTTAAAGAGCATTATTATGCTACCAATCATCACTATACAGATAAATGGCAATCAAGATAAAACCCACTACAATATAATAATTAAATGAGTAAATACACAAAATTGTATCCATAAATCCACATTAAATTAAATCTATAAACAAACAGGCTACGATTAAATTAGTTTTTGTTCCCAAAATGAACGACTAAAAATAATAATTTGTTTTAACTAAATTGAACAACTGGTAAAAGTAAATTAAAAGTGCTGCAATGACAATTTAAACGGCACAAACACAGTACAAAAAATAAACCTAGTTTGGGGACCCTGTGCTGTTGCAGGGGGAGGGTTAGTGACATCACAATTAGAAAATAGTGATTGCTATTAAAATTGCTATTTTGTATTATACAAAAGAAGCCCAAATTCAAATATTCATGACATAAAACCACACAAACACAACACTAATAAACCATTACAGTTTTCTTTTTTGTTTGTGATGTTATATAAGGTGGCCAAGTTCAAGGAACTATATATTTCACTTGAATTTTTCATAATACAGCCAGAATTTGGACAGAGTTTCTATCACCATCCATGCTATACTTGCCAATTCTATCAGCAGCATTTGAATGGAATATTAGACTTCAAGCTTACCATGTATAAAAGCTAATACTTTACAAAATCACTGCTACTGGACCTCTACTGTGACAGTTTTTCCTTTTTAAATTAACCAGTCATTTCACAAATAAACAACTGAGAGGACAAACTTTGCCTTCTGTAACGATTTCAGTAGTTTGTTGAATTAAACTGAGTTTTGTTAATTAATTAAATACAATGTTTAAAATTTTACCTCCATGCACACTGGACAGTTCTGTCTGGAGACATTTTCAACACACTGACAGGGTAGAAATACAAACACAAGGAATCACATTTGGCAATGTTGTACATCTGAAACCAAAGCAATTTACACTGTATGTATGGCTTCATTCCTGTTGAAATGTTGCTCTTAAGAGTGACTAAGAATTAACTGGGAATTATCCTTAATTTTAATCCTTGTTAGTTATGCATATATGCAGCAATCACAAAGCAGCTGTGACAAAGAAAAGCAAACCTGGAAAAATACCTTGTGATTTCCTTTAAGGTCACATGCTAAACACAGATTGCACTTCACACAATGGAAGTATTTTTCTTTTGGCCCAATTCTGAAAAGTTAAAAAAATTGTTTAGCATGACATGCAGTTTACATGTAGTGATTTATAAAGCTGTATGAAAAATGAAATGGAATCGATCCTGGTGATAACCACATGAAAATCCTTCCCACTTTGTTGCTAAAAATTAAAAAAAATCAATAATAGTCAGTGATGTCAGTAGCAAATAAATCCATTCTTACTTGCCTACGGAGCAGTATTTCTATGTCTTTTACATTATTATACAATCCAGTAGAACAGTGGTAACAGTTTCAAACAGACAGCCCAGCCTCACTAACCTGCAAATGCCACAGGGTTGACAGTGGTACTGCTTCTTGTCCTTATCAAACAAGTGACAGATGTCACAGTAATACTCACTAAATTTCACACCACACTCTTCACACATCTGCTGCACCTGTGGCACATGACAAATCAGTTCAGTCAACATTTTAATCTGAAGCAAATGTCATATTTGGGCAAGTTTTAAAAATCACCTTAATCAATCACTTTTTACATATTCCATTGTCACCAATTTGTACAATTTAATTGAGGAACCTGCAGTTATAATTGTATAATCACCTTTTGAACAGTGCTGCAGATGCTGCATTTGACCTCTGTGACCAGGAAGCGGTCCATCTGGTGATTCTCTTCAGCATCGTGACAGAGCCGACAGACATAGAACTTCGCACAACACGGAGCCTGAAAAGATGACCCTTTGTAAGAGCTTCAAAACAAATTTAAATATAAATCTTATTTTTAAAAATCACAATTTGAAACTTACAGTATTTTCCCAGTATGGTGTAAAAACAGACAATTGTGTATCGCAAATTTAGCATCACAGACAATAAGTAGGTTACAGGATAAGAGACTGAACTTCTATTATTACTACTATTCTTAATTGATTCACCTACTTTGGATTGAAACCAATAACATGGCAGGACAACAGCTTAGACTCCTGCGTCATCTGCTGCTCCTAACTTACACAGATTTCAGGAGAGGAATACAAGCCTGACACGATAAACAGCCAACAGGAAGGTTTCAAAGGTAACTTTCATTTTTCTAAAATCACTGTGTCAGTAAGAAAATGCTCCAATAAAGGTACAGTTGTCTTGCTACCTTGCAACCTGAAGGTTGTTGGTTTGAATTAACCTCCTACTCATATCATACAAATACCAATATAAATGGGTACATAAATAATTACATTTAAATAACGATAAAGTCAATGAACATTTTAAATTCGATAAAAGACACTATTAATAACAGAAGCAAGTGGTTTAACTCAAGGTCTGCAGATTTGTGTTCTATTTAATTTATGAATATGAATTCAAATTATGAACTAATGAATTAAGCAAGTTTTTCTGTGGAAATTTCCAGAAACTTTATCCTCGTCTGAGAATGTTTCACTTAAAACTAATACAGTATGCTAGTTAATATTCATTTATTTAGATATAATCCACATCCAGTTGGTAATATATTCAGTTTAGGGTCCAATTACTGGATAAAGTCAACGAAGCTAATTTCGTATTTCTTAACGACAGGAAACCAGTTTGAACCTCCATTTATATTAAAACACTCCTTAATTTCAGAATCATGTACAGCTGTACTGCAGTACAAGGATATTAACGAATACAAAAATATTAACGAATAAAGCGGGTTTCACCTCTAATTTAGACTCCTTATTCAGTGGGGTTCGATGAAGAATAAATGCAGCGGAATATATTTATTAAACAGTCTGCACAGCTAAGTTAAAAGCTGAAGGTTTCTCTCTGTTGTCAGTGACTAGCTGTATGGCTGCAGCCTGAAGTACTTATACTGCCATTACACAAATTCTCTAAAAAACACCTCGACAATTATATACGGTGGACTTAAAACATCCACCATCACTCGGATATGAGTCGGCTATTTATCGACATATCTTCGAAAACATGATCACATCATTGACAATAACACAGAAACACATCTTACTTTGAGCGAACAGCTGCGCACGTAGTGCTCACATCCGCATTCGGCAGCCGACATTTTGCGCCACACCTTGAGACCTCCGGCGGTGTCGCATCGAAACACTTCCCTCCTACAACATTAGCTAATGGAAAAAACGGTCCCGCGTCACCGGTAGTACTAGTTACGGTGCCGACGCCAAAGCCACTAGTCTAGTCGCTGTTGTTTGGATTGGGGGTCCTGACATTGTTTCAGTGATTTAAAAAAAATAATTTGACAGTAACGCAGCGTCACCATATGGCAAACATCATGTTACCAGTTAACAGGAAAATACATTGCCTCAGTGGTCCGTTTTATAAATACCACTCAAAAAATAGAAAGACGTCAAATTTCAATCAGAGTTTAAACATGTGAGTCTCACTTTCTTCTAGCAGTAAGGGGATATCTTGTACAGTTTCTGGTGGAGATCATAAAGCAATCCCTGTTTAGAGACAGTAGGTGATTCTCAGCTGCAGTACTTCAAGTACAAACGTTTGCTGAGACAGTTTGGATGGGTTTAGATGATGTGTGTGAAGAAGTGATCTTCTGAAGCAGGTTGTTGATAGTGTCAGGACCTTTACAACCAGTATCCTGAATGGACGCTTCTCAGGGTTACCTTCTTTGGTTTTAGGAGGTCTTTCTGGTGCCGACAAATGGGGGGGGGGGGGGGG
>UFQX01000856.1:43326-114609 GCA_900497675.1 Arapaima gigas | reverse complement strand
GGGGGGGGGGGGGGGGGGCTCTTTTGGGTGGGAGTAAAACTTGGGGGTTCTTTTGTACACTTAAGAGCCAGAAGTACTGGCCTCCTCCTACGTATACCTTACATTCCAAATTTTAATTTGTGTTATAATTTAACTCTGCAAAACAATAAAAGCTCACAAAAATGGACTAATGAAGCACAGGTCATACAAACATGGGAGCACAAAAGGCAGGACCTGCGTAGGTTAATGTGTTTTATGATTTTGTACAAGGACTGCTGAAGAGGTCAAGAGACTATAATCTTGTATCTGCACTCCTTGTTTGTTGCTTTTACCACAAGGAGAGACCTATAGCTTTGTGGAATGGTTTTATGAAAAAAAAAAAGAATCTTCCTTTAGAGCATAAATTATGTTATCCTTTTACTAAAATAAACAGTTTTAATAAAATTTCCAGCAGCAGAATTGCACTGAAACTTTAAGTTAAGCAAGCCAAGGTAAATCTAACCAACTGCATACAAAACAATACGATGCCTTCTGCTTGTAAATCTTCACATAAGATGAACTAATGTTAATTATACCATTTACACATAATACTTCTGAGCTGTAAGCAGTTCCCCAGTACAGAGCCATCTTGACTTAGACCAGTTAAAGTAGGTTAGGGTATTTCACTGAGCTAAAGGGATTTGCAGGGTGGCACAGTTTGGAATGTTTATGTCGTTGAAAGCATTTCAATGGGGAAAACAAAGTTAAACATAAAAATAATAGTTCCTAAGCACCTCTTTGGACCAGATTACTTGTTTGAGCATTTTGATATAGAGCTTGAACTAGAGGAGATGAGCTTATTCCAAATGTTACTCAGTGAAATGGCAAGAAGGGAACTACTGCTGTGCTCTTTAGACATTTCTGTCTAAACCTGAACTGCTTAAAATGTAAAATTTCCTTTACTGGCTATCTGGATCAAATCAAATATGAAGCCCCAGTATCAAACGTGCCGTTAAAATGAGAGACAGCAAACTGGGGGATTTACTCAAATGAGAATGGACTTAAGGATTTTTCTTTGAGTATATTGTAAAGAGGTGGCAGTTCTGGCCAAGAAGGGATTTGGAAAGACTTAACTGTAACTAACAAAAGGCACTAACAACAAAACTATCCGCTTGACACAAATTATTTGGATGTATTTTTCCTTTTAGATTAGCACAGACATCCCATTAAAATGAAAAAAATCCCAGCAGAATAAAGTGCAGAACTAAATCTGAATTCTAAAGTAATAGCTTGGTTTAAAAAATAGAAGAAATTAATGAAAAATATTATAACAGTACAATCTGTTTGATAAATAAAATATTAAGGCAAGTCTTACAGACAGTTTGGGGAAACAAGGAAACTGCTTACTCTGTGTACCTTACTTGACATTATTATGTAACTACAAATAAGTGTTTTGATCATGGTAAGTAACTGTGTTTAGGTCCTGCAGGATTCAGGATACATGTTAGGTTTGTGTTTATGCCTAAGGGAGCCATCTGGAACACGAATGGCTGGTTTTTCATGGAAGTGCCCAGTCCAGACTTGACCCTGAAACATTCCACAAAAAATGCAGCTGTTTATTCTGAGGAATGAAAGTTATTTACACATTTGTTTCATTGACTATGACTGCAACGTTCAGTTGTCACAAATTTGTTTTACAAAGCCATTTCACAGTAAGAAATACAATAAATGATCCATTTTTGCACTGACCCATTTACAGAGTTAAGTGACTTTTAGTGGAGAAATTCAGGGTTTTTTCATTATTAAAGTAAATGCAAGTAAAAACATGCTATTTTTCAATATAATCAATAAATACTTCATGACATCACCCATACACACATCATAAAACACCTCATAAAATTTTATCTATAAGATTCATAATACACTATTTAATAAATGATTATAAAACCATACTTTAGACATCAATATCAACCTAAGTGTTCAAACATTGCATTGTAGTGATAGCCTCATACCTTCATTTTCTAAAAGGGAAAAAGGGATATCTGAATTGTTACTTTAAAGTGCAAAAAGATTTTTGAATCATGATCAGGGGTACAACAGCAGGAGGTGGAACTTGAACTCGCAGCCTTTGATTTCTTTAACTAAATTTTAGGACACAGCAGCCCACAGGTAGAAAGGGTATGCAGAGGTTTCATGTCCATCAAAACAGAGCAGGGGGTCAGATGGTTACAGTGCATCACAGCAAGTAGCACCATCTAATAAGTTCCAGAGGGATGTCCAAACATCCCAAAATTGCTTTGAATTATCATGCAGGTCAAATGATAATTTTGTGAGCGCTAGTAAATGAAACACTTCAGCCAACCACATATGTACAACAGGAACTTCAGACGGAGACCAACACTTTAACATGCATTTCCGTGCCAACTCAGTGTAAACAATCTGCAGTCATGAGTTCCTCAAAAAGACAATTTGGCTTAGAGTTTAACAAGAATGTAGATGGGGATGAATCAAACATTACATTAAAGGTCTTTTGAATGGTTGAGTGGACTTTCTTCTAACCAAAATGCTACTAGCTGCCCTTGCTTTTTTCTGGTTTGGGTGGTTATACAATGAAAGATGCTGAATTACCTCTTCTCCTTAAGCTTGTTGAAATCACACTGAGATCTTCCCCTGCCTCACTGCTCCAGTACCATTAAATGAGAAGAGGTTTCCAGGTTCAAGGTTTTAGGACATAGATAATCTTGCTGATGAGGGATTGGTGGAGATGGAAGACCCTTTCCTGTTCTAACAGGACCGCTTGATTGCTCTGGCTTAAGAGGAGAGGCCTACTGGCCCCTGTCACCAGTTTTAGCAGTGTGCTTATAGCTTAGTTGCATTATCTTCTTTTAAATAGCCTCTCTCACTGTGGACTCTGACGTGGGGAATATCCCATTTGCCTTAAGGATTCCCCCAATATGACAGCGAACACCTCATGTCAACTCTTGTTGGAGGAGAGAACAGAAATTCAGTAAACTCTCTCCTCCATGTTCAGATTTCAAAAGTCCACCTCCAAAACATCATTTGTTTCCTTCTTTGAAAAGCCTTTCACATTTAAAAAAAAAGGATGGATTACCTGTTTTACAATCTACCTATCTGAAGGGGCACTGTGTTAAATGTGCAACTTGCAAAGGCAAAATAAGTTTTAGGCATCCAAGTACAGTATTTTTAACTGTAAGCTGGATGCAGTGAGGATTTGGTATGACCATAGAAGCAAGTTCAGAGATGAATCACGAGAAATCATCTGAGAAACTAGAGTATGCTGCCTGTAAACTAGGAATTGGGTGTGGCTGAGTGGATTAGGTCATGTAGTTTACTAACATTCATGTTAAATTCTACACTGAACAGAGTTATTCATCTTGGCAAGAGGCCATCTCAGGGACTTACCAGTAGGGTTGTGGTATATTGTTCCTACTTGAAGCTACCCCCCTTGGTCCATGAGTGAGCAGGATTTAACAGAATGTTCACAGTTTAATTTGTGAGCTGTTGACAAATGTTGCATAAATAAGGTTTCATATATATATATATATATATATATATATAATTCAGTGAATTAAACACATTGTACTTTGCTGATTTGTACATTAAATGAAGGGAACGCTCAGTATTTCTTCTTAAGGGCCATTTGAGTCACTGTTTTTAGTGGAAATTTGCTGGCAAAAATGTTTTTTATCTTCTCTGTGCAAAAACTGTACATAAATGCACATTTTTTAAAGAGACCATAAGTGACTTATTCAAAACAGATCTTTCATTTTAATCTCAAATGGTCAAATTTAAGTATGCTGGATATCTGAAAAAACCTAAATAGGGGTTGATTTCTTAAGTTATTTAAAGCTGAAATTTTGTTTGAGTGCCAATAAAATGTTTTTTTTTTAAAGTATTTAAAGTCACAGTCCACGTGGAATGAATTTCCTGCACGCTGAAAGTAATGGTGGAAGGTGAAAATCCATGGAAGATAATTATATGCAAATTAGATGTTAATTACCAAAGCAGGCAGATCCTATCAGTCAACAGCTCCCCCATCCACACTCTTTGCTCTTGTGCCCAGATAGCATTAGAGACAAGAAATGTGTCCTCATTTGGACTCCCCCGCTGTTCACTAACTCCTCCACTCATCAAACAGGAGAACACCAGCATGGAGAAGAGCAGGAGATTGAGCCTCTTTCCAAATTACAAGTTTGGAAGTCCTGCTTCCACAGATTCGGACACCAAAGTAGATAAAACCTTTTTTTCTCTTGAAAACACCTGGGTGAAACCATGGAACTCTATGCAGGAGCTGAAAAGGGACATTTATGATCTTTACGCTGATGACCTAGAAGAAGAAGAAGAAGAAGAAAAGCTTCCACTGTTTAACTCAACAGCCAAAAACCACATACTCAACCTTAATGTTGGAGGTAAATCTTACCAGATCTCTTACAAGTTGGCTGTAAGGTACCCTAAAACCAGAATCGGTCAACTGGCCACCTGCACAGACCACAGCAAGAAGCTGCAGCTCTGTGATGATTACCTCGTCCAGAGCAATGAGTACTTTTTTGACAGAGACCCAGACATTTTCCTTAGTATCTTCAACTTCCACCGTACTGGGATCCTCTGGGTAAAGGACGAGCTGTGCCCACGGAATTTTCTGGAGGAGATCAACTATTGGGGGGTGCGGATCAAGTACACACCCCGATGCTGTCGGATTGCACTTGAGGAAAGGCAGGATGATGTGAATGACCAGCTTAAGGTCCAGCAGGACCTTCAGGCAGAGGTGATTATTGAGAGCGAGGAGCTCTTTGAGGGGATGATGTATGGGTCATCCCGGCGAGCTATATGGAACCTGATGGAGAAGCCCTTTTCCTCAATCCCAGCAAAACTGATGGCAGTGGCCTCCAGCTTTTTTGTTCTGGTCTCACTGGTGGCTATGACATTGAACACAATTGAAGAGATGCAGTACCGCACAGCCAAGGGTGAGCTTAGTGGCCGGACTTATGGAGAGTATGCGGAGGCCTGTTGCATAGCCTTCTTTACTGTTGAATTCTTACTGCGGCTGCTGTCTACGCCAGACCTCCGACTGTTTGTCACCAGCTTGTTAAATATGGTGGATCTGATGGCCATCCTCCCACTGTACCTGCAGGTGGCACTGGAGATCTGGGAGAGTGAGGGGGATGTGGGGCAGCAGGATGGGGATAATGCCGTGCGCAGGGTGGGTAAGGTGGGTCAAGTGTTGCGGGTGATGCGACTGCTGCGGATCCTTCGCATCCTGAAGCTGGCTCGTCACTCTATTGGAATGCGAGCCTTTGGCTTCACACTACGCCAGTGTTACGAGCAGGTGGGCTGCCTCTTTCTCTTCATTGCCATGGGGATTTTCACCTTTTCTGCCATGGTCTACACTGCAGAGCATGACATGCCCCAGACCAACTTCACCAGCATTCCCCACTCGTGGTGGTGGGCCACTGTAAGTACAGCACAATTGCAGCTCACTTAAATATTTTAGCTTAGCAGAGAATTTCTCAAAATCATTTACTTATCTCACATTTTTACTCATCAGCTGTGCTTGAAGAAATTTATTAATTTCTTCGTGATGAAATAATCACTGATCAATGACTGATTTTTCCCAAAGACATAGTCAGCTGCATTCTTGGAAGAGTCAGTAAATCATTTCTTCTGTATTGTAACCCTCTTAGTGAGAAGTCTAGCTTTGTATGTATCAATGTAAAAAATACCATGCAAGTAATAATATGTGAGGAAACATGAAAATCCATATAAACGCTTAAATAAGCTATATCCTGTTGAAAATTTACATGAGGGATATCTCTCAATTGTGAGAGACTTACTTGTGGGCACTCAAGGCCCAACATGCAAACAAGAGACTCATACTGTGATTCTGATACGGTTTGCATTTTTGCTATTGCTTTTGAGTTTTATTTTTTGCCTATAAGATGTTTTTGGCTACTGCAAGGTCAGTAACTTCACGTGAATTTCTGGTAAAAAATGAATTCTGGTAAACTGGGGTTTTGCAAACTGGTGCAAAGATATATTCAACTTGTAGTCTCAGTCTTGCTTTCATTCAGCTTGGTGTGCATATTTGTACAATATTATGAATGTCAGTTGTGAATGAACTGGGTAATTTCTCAATATGCTCAGATCCAGCTCACAATATCCAGTGTGGTTAATTGTACATTATTTTACAAAATTATTCTTATTTTTGGAAGAGCAGTACAGAAAGAATCTTAATTTTAAAACAGCCGATTAAGTTGGTTTTCTACCACAGATAGCAGCGGTTCTTTCTATAGCCAACAGTACCAAAGTACAGCATTTAGATTCTTCATTTGCCTGCCCTAGTAATGTAACCAGTATTTTGTGACTGTACATAGTGAAAGACTTTTGTGCTGTGTTTCCCAGGTTAGCATCACCACAGTGGGGTACGGGGACATGTACCCTGAGACCTACCTGGGCCGTTTACTTGCCTTTGGCTGCATCTCATTCGGGATCATCCTGAACGGCATGCCCATCTCCATGCTGTTTAACAAGTTCTCCAACTATTACAACCAGCTGAGGGCCCACGAACATTCTACTAAGGGTAACCGGCAGATGAAAGTGAGGTTTGTCCAGAGGGCAATTGAAAAGGTGGTTAATGTTTGCAGGGACGCCTCAGAGTGATCTTCCTATTTACCACTAAACAGCGTTCAGACCACCTGTATGCCTGTCGCCATCTGGACACCCGTCAAGCTGGATGTTCATCAAATTTTGCATAGCTTTCCCTGCAGATGTCCTTGTGGGACTGTCCCCCATAACTCCTTTGCAAAGCTTGCACTTTGTTTACTTTTGACATATGACTGCTGGCAAATGTGGATATCCAGTTGTGTGCCACATTGACTACAGCAGCCAACAGCTGGACTATTTGCCTCACTGTCTGTTGCACGCTGGATAGACTCTCATAAACTGCTGCAGGAGGCTGGGGATTCTCCAGATTTCTGCACATGGCTCAAACTGCATATGCAGCGACTGTCTGGATATCCCACTGACCACTCTCCAGCTGTCCGGAAGTCTGTCCTGCAAATAAATGAGCTTAACTGATCAACTGTATATTTTTTGTTGAGGTGTCTGATGGACTGCTGAGCTTTGCTCATTGACGGCACTGACAATGACGTACTGTCATTATCCAGCTCAACTGAACTGTAAACAAATATAAAAACACTATCAGAGTGCTTATAAATAGCATAACTCTTGAACCTAGGGCTAGAGGCTTCAAATGTGAAAACTGGTGCCAATGTTCTCAAATGAGATGAAAAGTTACTGCACTTTCATTTAACTGCTGCTTTCTTTAATTCCATGCCTGTTGGTTTTAATATTCTTTTATTACTCAGGAAAGGGAAATATATGACATGCATGAGACAGTTGAAGTCATATTTTGTCATGTTTTAAATGAAGTGTTCAATTCATTTATTGTACTTGTGAAATGTACACTTTCTCAATACAGCATCATTTCATAATGACTTTGACTCAGGCCAACTGTATCACCGAAATCACATTTTGGTTTTCTGAGGTCTGTGTTGTTTTCTGGGAAAGTGTTGAATTTACAAAGAGGGAGTAAATCTTTGAAAAAACTGACCTTGTTAAAAATTATTCATTCCTGGTGATACACTGTTCTTTGTCCAGGATCAAATCAATCTATTGAACTTTACGCCTGTTTTTGTAAACAAAATACTATTGGATCACCCTTATGCAAATAAGTTTATTAAATCTGCTTTATCTGTGCTTGGATGAGGCCTGCATATCCTCATCTGCTGGGCAGGTAGAACATGGAGGGCATGAACAACATGTGTAAAGAGGGAAACACAAAGGACTTAACCACAACATTACCATTACAAACAACATTACAACGGAATTTCTGAATGCTCCTCTCTCAGAATTCTGATTTCAGTTAGACTTAAATCTGACTTTTAACAGAGTTGAAAGGCTTTCTGTCTTCTAAGACTACAGGTAAACCACTACTAAGACTAAGATTACAAGTAAACCCTATCTGGCCTGTGCCCAGAGAATCCAGAAACACATTTTGGAAAATACCCCCAGGGAGGATGTGGCAGGGCGTACAGAACGTCACTGACTACAAAAGTAACAACTTCTGCAGTATATGTGGCCCTGACCTGCCTGAAGGGTAATGACTGTTATGTCACCATGCTATTCATTGACATCGGCTTAGCATTCAGTACCGTTATCCCCACAGGAACTGCTCAGTAAATTTTCCTCATTCAGTCAGAACATGCCTGTGTGCATTTGGATCCTGTACTTCCTAACTAACAGGTCACAGGCCATGAAGCTCCATGGTAACAGCTCCCACATCATTGTCTTGAATACAAGTCCTCTATAAGGCTGTGTGCTCAGCCCACTGCTGTTTACTTTTCTAACCCATGACTGTGTTGCCAAATACAACGGCAACCACATCATCAAGTATGCTGATACACCACAGTTGTTGGTCTCCTTTCTAATACCGATGAGTTGGCCTACAGAGGGGAAGTAGAGCAGCACGACAAGACTAAGGAGCTGATTGCTGAATTCAGAGGGACTCGAGCTGCTTACACTTCTCTGTGCATTGGGGGTTTAGCAGTGCAGCTGGTGCACAGTTTTAAGTTCCTGGGAGTGCACATCACCAAGGACCCACAACACAATTCACCAGGTGAAAAAAGCACAACAGCATCATCACTTCCTAAGGAGACTGAAATGAACTGGACTTCCACCCCCCATGCTTAACAGATTCTACATGAATGCCATAAAGAGCTTCCTGACCTCCTTGGTGTCTGGTCTGGGAGCTCCACTGACCAGGGAGCTTTGCAGCAGGTAATGAAGACTGCCCTCCATCCAGTCCACCTACAACATACGGTGTGTCAGGAGAGCTCACAGCATCACTGCAGGCCCCTCTCCACCATTTGTTTTCACCATTTTCACTAATTTCACTAATACATTTTTAAATTATAGACAGTCCTCAACAAAACACATTTAGTTTCATATTACTTGAGTCATGTTACTTAGTGAATTAGTAAGGTCAGTGCTAACAGAGGTCAGAGTACACAGTGGGCCATTAGGGACAGAATTGAAAACCATTGACCTGGAGAAGAGCTCTCAAAATGTGAGGTACACATCTTTTTTGTTTTATTTATCACTTGATGTCCAAAAAAGTCTTTTAAGAATGACCTTTCATTCAAATGATATAGTGGTAAATTATTCGGTCTCTCAACAACCTCAAAGACAAATTGTCTTAATCTCATGAAACAGATTTATTTAAATACCAGTTGTGTTAACATCGTGTTGCCCAGGTCAAAAACGCGAGGTGGTGAAAACGTGAAAAGTAATAACACATTATATAATCAGCACCGTGTGTGTGTGAGATGTATATTTATTATCAATTTTAACATTTTTCATTTGCGCACATTTAACAAAAAAAAAATCCATCCACTGTGTACAATGTGTTCCCCGTGTTTGGGGGGCCCAAGAAAATTTGTCAGCATGTGTATGTATGTGTGTGTGAGAGAGAGAGAGAGAGAGAGAAAGAGCAAATGAGTACATGTGTTTATGGAGTGAGAAAATGTGTGTCTGGAATTTTTGAAATAGTTTACCTGTATGTGTAGCATCTTGAGGTGGTAACCTTTTTGGAGTTGAATGAATTTTACCGTACAAAAACCTAACTTAGTATGACAAGTACCTGTGTGCCAAATTTCAAAGTCGATGGCTTAAGAAACAGAGCTGTGCATAAAGAACAAACATTCAAACAGACAAAAAAACAGAGATTCGGCTTTATAGATAAAGAGATGATACATTGTAGTCCTACATGAAAAAGAATGAAGCAAAATGACCAGTTAGGGCATGTCAGTCTCACTTCTCGTGCATTTATTTATGCATTTGGCAGAGGCTGTTCTCAAAAGTGGCACACAATTCCTGTATCAAAAACAAGAACTTAATTTTTATAATGTGATCTCAAACACTGATGCATTCATTAGCACACACTTGGGAAACAGTGCTGTCTCAGTCACTGACAGGAGATCCAGCATCCTACATGTGTGGAACATCACAACACACACCTCAGATGGAAGAAGCATTTTCCAGTGCAGGGGGATCGAAAGAGCATAATCTCCAAGTAAACTTTCAAGACCACCAGTGAATGACTTTTCTTAAAATCTGCTATCATGCAAAAAAACTACAAAAAAGTAACACCTGCATTTCATCATATCTACACAAATAAGACATTAAATAAACTTCTTGCCACTTTATTTTAAAAGAAACAGTAACATTTAATTACATGCATTCAGTTTGCCTATATGCCATGTTACATTACACACTGTAAAGGCTGCGTATGTACCTAACCAGGTAGATCTAACTTACCATTGAACAATTAGAGTTGGGAAAGTTATAACACACTGAATTTCTGAATTAAAATTTGTTTTTTTTAATTCTATACTGATAGCCTTTTAGGTGGTCTTTTCAGGAGACAGTGCTTGCTTATTTATTAAAATTACTTGTCACTGGACATTTAAAATGACAACCTTTAATCTCCAAGACAATCTCCTTAACCATATTAACCACCTGCTCCCACTGCCTATTTTAGAACCAGAGGTATTTCACAGGCAACTGTCATTTTGACCAGGTAGTGCAAGTCAGCTGAGGACAGCTGAAAAGCAGTATCTGAATTCTAAGAGCTGCAGAAATGTGACTCAGCACACAAAGGCTTGTTCTATAAGGATCAGGTGGTCCTTATAGAACATACAACCATGCAGTTACTAAAATGCCACATGTGCTGCCCAGTGCAGGACAATGTCATGTTGTTATTTGTCTCCCTCCCCACCCACTACCACTCAGATGCCCCTGCAAAGCAATGCAGGGATTGCTGAGATTACACTGCAGAACAGGCTGTCAGAGCAGTTCAGCCGAGGTCAGGATATTTCAGGATAACAGGAACACTGCTGCACAGACTTAGCTGCAAGCCTGTTTAAATCACAGAAACATGCTTGTTGTTTTAGAGCTAAAATGTTTACAGTTCAAATAAATGTATCATAAAGAGCTACTTATTGATGAAATCACTCATAAATCCCTAAAACAGAATTATCCTTTGTTAGAAGCTCTTTATCAGTGTTGAGATATCTGGGTTTATGTAAATGATCTGGTCTTAAAGGAAACAGATATGTATGTGTAGGTCACAGTTCTAAAGAAATAGTCATCCAGCAGAAATAAGCAAACTTTTCCGCTCATAGGATGAAAAATGAGCAGTACCAGAAGGTACTTGGTCCACGATTGTCTAACAGTGGAAAAGAACAGCAACTGTTAGCAGGAAAGTGAACCCACAATCAGTCCAACACTTTTTACAGTTCCCTCCCTGGTCTCTCATTGAAAAAAGGTCTCCAAGAAAAAGTGAATGACCCAGGAGGTTTTTTACAGGTTGTTACTACTTGCAAGGATCCACATGCCTGCAGAAGGACAATTTGTTTGTAATAAAGTCTGGTTTGCAGTTGGATATACGTCTGTGCTTGGATGCAATGAATAATTTTCCGCGATGCTGCGGTCCATTTCACAATGACATGGTGCAGTCTAGTCAGTTACTAGGCCTTACTGTAATGCCATGTATCAGGCATAGTTAGGAACATCCAACGGTAGGTACTGGTACACACGTTCATGGGAAATGTGCACTGATATTCAAATCTATGTTTCACATTCATGGCAACAAGGTTATGTAAAGCTATCATCTACAGCTGACATGTGCTGTTGACATGCAACCACACAACAGTGACCAGATTACCGCTATTTTTCCATTTGGATTAGCCGTAGAGTTTAGATCCCTGTTTAGTTACATCTGTAAATAATCGGTAAGCCTGTCTGTGACTGTGTATAAAAACAGGTCTGGTGCCGATGGACCGCAGTTCAGTGGAGGAGTGGAGAAAGATCTGTGGCACCAAAACCTTCCATCTTCATACCTTCTCGCTGAATCCACCAAAACACAGGTCAGTCTTGATCATTGTGAGGGAAAACATAAGACAAGCTGGGTGCACAAATATGAGGTGCACAGGAGAGAATATTCTTGCTGCACAGGGATTTTAGGCTGAAGTAGAACTTCTTTTACTTGTGTGAAATGGCTGGGAAAGTGGGGATGCATTCTGCTTTTAACAGTCCACAGGTATAAAGAGAAAACCATAGGCAGAGAGCGCATGGAGTACTGAGTAGTCATCATTTGGTGTCACTGTGTGCTAAAATTTAGTAGAGCAGCATGCTTACAAATTACTAACCAACCATGTTGTATTTTGATAACGTTACAGTGTCAATAATGTAAATACTTTCCTCAATGTGTGATTACAACTGCAGTAGGTGAGAATGTGTGACCAGCAGGTAGCTCTGTGAAAGTCATGTATTGTTCACAGAACCCCTAACCTCATCCACAGAATGGAATGCCCAGCACTTACCCTTCTGCTTGTCCTGCTCACTTGTGTGGAGAGGTGCTTGTCTACCTCCTGCGTCGTGGAAAATTTCATGGTCAAGCAGGATTTTGACCCAAAGAGAGTAAGTCTGGTGGTGTGACTGATCAGTGGAACAGCCTCAGAAATACAGCTGTTCATGTACCTAGTGCTTAAACACTTATGTAGATCCAGTCCGTAGCAATACACTCTTACACCCCTGCACCACATCTCCTCCTGCTGCTGTCTGTTTGCAGTATGCTGGGAAGTGGTACGCCCTACAGAAGAAGGACCCCGAGGGCCTCTTCCTGCAGGACAACATCTCTGCTGAGTACACCATTGATGATGACGGTAATATGACAGCCTCCTCCAAGGGGCGTGTCACGCTGTTCGGGTGAGGAATGGGAAGCACAACACTTTCAATGTTATTGGTATTACAAACCTGGCACCTCACTGACCCTTTTGGACATGTGTGGTTTGTGTGGTCTCTGCAGATTCTGGGTGGTGTGTGCTGACATGGCAGCCCAGTACACTGTCCCAGATCCCAGCACTCCAAGTAAGATGTTCATGAACTACCAGGGGCTGGCCAGCTACTTATCCAGTGGAGGTCAGTTTCCAGAAGGACCTGTGAGTTTGTACATAAATTCATTTAGTTTAGATTTTCTCCAAAACGACTTAGAATGTTAAGTTAATTACTGTTAAATAGCTGGGTAACTGGAACAACTCAAGGTGAGTTCCTTACTCAAAGGTTCTACAACAGGAGGTGGGATTGGAACCTGTGCCCTTTCAGAACAAAGGCATCAGTTGTAACCAGTAAACCATCTGTTACTCAATTAAAAGCAGTTGAACCTCTGAATACAGAGAAAAAGAAAGATAAATGTAGCCAATCAATACAATAATTTCTAATTTAAGGTGACAACTACTGGGTCATCGACACCGACTATGACAACTATGCCATCACCTATGCCTGCCGCACCCTGAAGGAGGACGGCTCCTGCGATGATGGCTATGCCTTGGTCTTCTCACGGAACCCCCGTGGTCTGCCACCCGCCATCCAGCGCACTGTCCGCCAGAAACAGGAGGAGATCTGCATGGCAGGACAGTTTCAGCCTGTACTGCAGTCTGGTACGTAAACCCCATCAATGAGCTACTGCAGTAGACTCTACATTCCGGCAAGAGCAGACAGCAGCCCAACTGAACCACAGTGGTACACACCACTCCCTAGAGTGTGGAGACTCCCCCAAAAGCCACAGTGGGACCCTCAACAAACGTACGACATGCCAGTCGAGCATACCTTGGGACTCTAGAGTCTCTGAGCCTCAGAGGTAGTACAATGCTAAAAAATGGAAACACTAAACATTCCATCTTCACTAATAAATAACTATCTCCTCATGTTCCCAACTAACCAATAATGTGAAATGGTAAATTACTGTAAAATGATTATGTGGGATGTAAGGCAATATTTTTTAAGAATAGACAGTTTTGTAGTTCACTGATTCAGAGTCTAATGGTTAGGAAAAAAACATACTTCTCTCTTCATCTTTCTCTCTCCCTGCCTTGCAGGTGCGTGCTGAACATTGGCACCAATGAGATTCATGGATTACTGTAGTGAGCTGGCATGACAAGCAGCCTTGAGAACACAGTCATAGCCAACTTTAGGCGCAAAATCCCTGTTAATCTTCTCCAGAAGGAACCACAAACGTGATCTCCCAGTCTTTTGCTGTTCACGTGTGGTCTGTACAAACAGAAATAAACCTTTTGTGAAACACCTCCAACAGTGGTAATTGCCTTTTTAAAGTGGTTTATGGAAAGAAGCACAGCATGAAAAAGTAAATAAAGTGCAAGACACTTCATTAAAATTTGCTCCACCTGGAGTAAAGAATAAAAAATACACAAAAAAGTAATTCTGTGGCAGACCTGTCGCTGTAGAAAAGTAAGAGTAAAAATACCTGAAATCCAGATTTTACAGGAAACACAAAATCCAGAAGATGTTAGACAGTGGCAACAAAGCAGACACAAACACACACGTGCAAACAGAATTATATTAATAATTATTTTAATAAAAAATGCTGCCTTAAGAATTTAGAAAAATAATGAAAAACAAAGATCTGAAAGTGCCAGTGTTGCTACACAGTAAACATGATAAGTGTTCACTGGCCGGTCAGTGCTGCCCACAGTATTTCTCGCACTGCGAGTACTCGCCTGGCCTGCCCCAGTAATCTACGGGCCGCACTCTGTAGAAGCCACAAACTTGTAGGTTCCCTGCAAAAACACAAAAAAGGTGTGAAAAGAGATGTATGTTACCAAATGACTCATGATTCATGTTCCAGGAACACTGAGTAAATGTGGAAAAATGTTAATTCTGAAATCCAATCTACATAACAAAACAAAAAACAGCAACACTTTGGTACAACATATAAATAAAACAGAAATTATAATATCATTATGGTTTTATTTTAATTTTATCTATAAAACTAAACTGATATTTATTCTGAATGGGAAGTATGTCAATCTTGTTACTAATCTGATATATCCTTACCTGGAGCAAACAAGTATGATGTAAATATGGTGTCCTGCACATTTATCCTGTGAAATTTTCTCTTATCACTAGAAAATTCCACTTCATAAGTTTTAATGCATCTTTGAAAAAGGAAACAAAATCGGAGACAAAATCAGGGATGCAGATTTCACTGGGCAGTTTACATTGGAACGTGGGGAAAAAGTTAGTTTTTACCGAGAATTGACATAGTGATCTGACCACACAATGAGAACCTGTTCTTTGGTGACAGCAATGAAGTGTACACCCTTCACCTGGAAAAGTAATCAGACAACCACAAATTAAATGGACGTCTTCTCATAGAAAACCCTAAAATGCATGTTTTGTCCATGTGAAAAAACTGCAGAGTTCTATCCACAGGACCACTGAAGGCCACACTCATTCACAAGGATCCAGAGGTGTCGTAGCGTTTCAGACACCTCAGCACTGAATCACCATCTAACAACCTGACTCAGGGCTGGATTCATGTCAACAAAGAGCAAAGATGCATTCGTCATACACCAAACTTCCAGTGGTTAAACAGCTTAAGGTAACTTATTATATTAGGCACTAAATAACCCAAGGTGATTCTCAAATTAGCCATGTAGGGGAGGAGTTCCACCCACACACCTGTTGGGGTGTAGCCTTTGGCTGAGCACACACATGTATGAGGAGCACTGCTGGCACTGGAAGTTCCACTTTCAGGTTCAGTGACCCCTTGGAGGGAAACGGGAGGGGTCCTCGTACCAGAGGCTCCTGAGATTGAAGACATAGGGACTGTCAGATTTTCCATTTTCACTTTTGATAGTGCAGTTCAGTATGTTAAAAATTATTAAAAATTAACAAGAAAAAATGAAATCAACACAAGCAATTACATATAGGTTCCCACAAAGTGTAGTTTACTTCGGTCTGTCACTTTTCGTTCATGACTGATCCACACTGACATACCCCCAGATTGCGTAGCTGCTGAAACTGCTCAGCTGTAGGGTAGTCTGGGCTCCCAAAGCTCTGCCAGAGCCGGTAGGGGTTGGAACTGTTGTTGTCCAGGTAGTAGGTGGTGTACACTAGTCCTGCCAATAAAGTGTTCATCAGGAACAACAAGCATAAGACAGTAATAGTGATGATTATTAAAAATATCTCGTCTTCCCATTAATTTGTTCAGGCACCTCTGCTAAATTAAAAATTAATTTCATTAAAAATTTCATTTAGCTTTTACTTCTCACCAAAGCAGCTTTAAATGTGTTTCAACACTAAGCTACTTACAATGATTGATGTGTTTATAAAACTGGCAAATTTTTATTGTATTAATTCAGGGTAAGTACCTTGGAAAGATCCAAAACCACCACAGCAGGAGCGGTGTATGAATACAGGTCCTTAGACTGCAAAGCAACAGCTGTAACTACTATGCAACCTGCTGTCCAATAATACTGGCCTACATATTTATTCACTACATACACAAAGTATACATGCGCACATTCCTATTTACAGACACATCAGTCACTTTAATGTTAGGCAGCTTAACGCATGTGGACACTGGCTGGCCTTGGTCAGGGGTTTGATGGTTTACTCCTGTTTACAACAGCAGTTTTCCTGCTGCAATCTGAAGGTAGAAACGGTATGTCAAATCCCTGCCTACTACACTACCTGCTAGTAATGATAACAGATCCAGCCAGGAATCCCATGGGCTCTGTCTATGTACGTTAAATTCTCAAAAGATAGCTGCCTTCTGAATGCAGTGTAGTAGATTAAGAAGGTGCGTTTCTTTTCATACACCCACCCTTCTGACCCGAGAATCCACTGAGCTGGAGTGTGACATGGTTTGTGAAGGGGGAGGATCGGTTGTCCTTGCTACTGTAGATCAGTATGGCTGACTGCCAACTGTCTGAGGTCCCAGGGACAGGAGGCTTGTGGATACTGGCCAGGACCCCCACAGTATCATCTGGATCAGATTCCTCCAGGGTAATGTGAGAAAACACCTGAGTCTCTCCTGAACAAATCCAAACACAAGGAAAAGCACTCTTTACTACATTTACAGTGCTTGGGTTTCTTGCTACTGTAACAGCCACACCTGTAGATATGCAAACGTACAATAGCAGCGCCACCTATTGACCAAATGCTGAATTTCAAGAACCACACACAAGTCAAATGACTAGGGGGAAAAAACAGTCCTTTTTCGGAGTCAAGCTGTAGAGTTAAAATCAAAAGAAACTCTCTCCATAGCAGCACCTATACATCTTTGTGTAAAGAAGTTATCTAATATACTACAGGCATAGTGTACTCTCTAGAGACCAGCATAAGCAGATCTATGTCTTTCACTGAGGAAGGAACAGTGCAAATAGGATGTCCCCTGCACAACTAAAACCAAAAATTAGTTATTGCTTTTCTCACCCAGCAGAGCCAGAAGGCCCATCACAGTGAGAACCGGTTTCCTCAGCAGCTGGACGTGAGGAGGCTGAGTGTTGTTGACCTGAAACCGGGCAGTTAGCGTGCGCTGTGTGAACTGATTGGGATGGTAGCTCAGGAAAGCATTGTCGTTACTTAGGAGGGCATAGTTGATGGTAGAGTTTGGGTCACTGATGATTAGGTTCTGGTGCTGGGATATCACCTGGACAGGTGACACAAGGAAAGATACATTGCTACTATAACAGGCCCAAGGATCTAGACAAGTGGTAGCAAGCTTGTTAAAGAAGCTGCCTCTCTGCTTTGCTCCCCTACCTTCACCACCATGGCTGCATACGTCACATCTGCCCTCCAGTCCTGGGGTTTAGACCAGCCCACCAAAGGATCTGCCTCGTCATTGTACACAGGTAACGATCTGAATGATGGGAATCGTTCCTGAATCTCTTTCACAGTCTCAATTTCCTGTTGCACGATGGGAAGGGATCCTCCACCACCCTAAAAAGAACAGCATAGGACAGTGTCTTCTATGTAGACTGAGAGACACACTTTAAGACTGAGTACCTTCACAGAACAAAAATCATTAAAACTGAAATGTCTGGTATTTTTCACACTTCATTATAATTAAGACTAATTTCATTTTTCACTAATTTTCTTTGAACTGCAGTATATTAATATTTACTATTCTAGGCAGAAGTAAAAAATATAGTAAGCTATACCTTTTTCTGACTAACAGCTCTCCAATAGTCCTTGTCCAATAGGGCTCTGTATGTAAATTGCTTATCCAATAGGACCCTGAAACCCACCTTCTTGTGTAGTGCAATGTAGTCCAACCGCACCCCAGTTTCTCCAGTGAAGAAGTTGGTTCCATTGTGGCAGTGCTCCAGTAGGGCCCAGCAGTATGGGGAGTGGGGGTATGAGTGGCAGGAGTCTCCTGGGCCCCCAAGCCGCAAGGTGGGGCTGGCATCCCGAAGACCCTCAGAGCAAGCATCGTAGTAATTCAGGAACCCTGGGGGCCAGAGCAGTGGAAACATGTTTATCAGCCATCAAGGACTCTCTCATTTGTTTATTCCTTCATTTAGTCAGTGGGTATTTACGTGACCTTTTCCAGGTGACGTTGTGAATGTTCAACAAAACAGATACAAAAACTGAAACACAGAGTTGCATCAGTCATAAGGACAACTCTTGTAATTCCCTGTGTTGCAAATAAGTCGAAAAAAATGACTTCTTCATAGTGTCTGATGTTGATTTTAAGTTATACTACAGGTTTTACCTTGGATTGACATGGTGACATTGTCAAAATCATGATTGTTTGGCTCATTCCATGTTTCAAAGTTCCACTGAGAGACGTAGTCCAGGCCATATTTCTCTATAAACAATAAGCATATTTATTAAAAACAAAAAAAAGACTTTGTAAAAGTTTGTCATGTCCAAGTAAGGTAAAAATATTTCAAGAAGGAATACTGCCAGCAATGTATAACTTGCAGTGTGCTCTTTCTCTTGAGGAGGCACTTGTAGAACACCACCTGGCTTTGTTATGCCAATATTGTTGCACAGCAGATCAGTGCATGTGTTTCACCAGAGAACTCCTAGTGCTTAGCTGACAAATGTCAGACTCAGACTGCTAAGCTATAATTTTTATCCTAAGTGTTGCGTAATTGTAACCATTATTAACAGCAGAAAAACTCTTTAGATCTAAACTGCCAAATATTTTGTTATAAATTTGTCATTTTAACATGCGTGTAACCTCCCCCATAGCTGTGAACTCACCGATATATCTTCTAGCTGTGAGATACACCAGATTCTTCCATGCTGCAACCTGTCTCTTGTCCTCAAAATCCGTGAAGTAGTTGGAAACACTTCCCATCAGCTCAAACCCTAAAATTGGAAGAATATTGCAATATATTAAAATTTTGTTATTATATCGAAATATTACACAGCACATATGTAGAAAGCAGTCTGAAGCCAAAGCATTACCTGGTCGAAGACCATTCTGCCAAAGAAGTTCTATAAACTGGTCGAGCGTTGTGAAATTGTACTGGGCTTCTCCATCAACAATGCTATAGGAAATATTCAATATCACACTGTTAATCCAAAACATGTATAGTGGATTCCAGTGAATTTGGACACATCAGGAAAAGAATACTTTTCCCTAATTAAATAGCTGTTCCATTTATGTGAAGTTTCATGTAAATAGCTGAAAAGGTATAGAAAAGACAATACCATTTTACTGAGCAACAATTTAGGTATTTAAATGAATTACAGCAAAATTAGAGACAAATATTTAATATTTAAATATTTCATGTATGTAAATAAATGGGCCTGTAACTCCAATGTAATTATTATTTTACACAATGTCCATTCTTTGTGCAATGTATTTTGCTGGTGCATCAAACATGCAGTTGTAGATATCTTTACTTCAGTTATCTCTGGAAGGCAAAGATTGGTGTTAAGCTGGTGTTTGGTTTCTTTCAGCTAGTATCAAATCTGTCATAGGGCAAGAGTCCATAATTTTACTAAATCAAAATCAGAATTAAAAAAAAATGTCTACACTGTCTGAATTGGCATTGACTCAATAATAGGCACCATGCCTTCTGCCTGTCCAGAAGCATTAACAATAGTTATGTACTAAATGCAATTAAAGTGTAAAACAGTTTGGCGATTATATAATATTACTTTTTTTTACCTTTCTACCACTACAACTTTTTAATCTGTGCAGTGCTGGGTAACTCGGGTAGTTTTTTCTAAAAAGGAAAAATGTGGTGGTCCCTACAAAGCCAATCTGAGTGCAACTGAAAGCCACCGACCAGAATGTGCAGAACTAAACGTAACCAACCATAAGCTGTTTATCAGACTGCTGAACTGAAATTTTGCAAATATTCAAATGTCATGAGTTTAAAAGCTGGTTCTGACATAGACAATAACAGAGCAATGTGATAATGTGGGATCATATTAAGCTGTTGTCAATGTGCTGACTTATCACAAGGTTCCGATCCTGAGGAGACCCTACAGTTATGCTGTCACCCAGAAATGCTCTTAAAATAATTCCATATTTTCATAACATAGTAACTGTGATGTCATTGCTAATATTAGCCCTAGAAAGTTCCCCTTACACTCACCGTGCTGTGACCAGCTCCAGCAGCCAGTGGATTCGAACCTGCTCCAACCCACCATGGGGCACAGAACCCACATACGCCAGATTTAACTGCTCATCTCTGCTCAGGTCATATTGGTCAGCTCTGTTGTGAGGAAGAGGAGGGCTGTAGAACACAAAACATGACACTGACTGTGCTATGTCAACATGGTAACTGACATGTTTAATGATGTAAAACAACAAAAACATATAGCTAAGTCCACAGCACTGCAACAGTGAACAGAAAAAGAGGTTTTTTTGAAAAGGTTCACTGCTTTTTTATTTAAGGCCCATGAATGTGAAATAGATTTTGAATTCAATAAATGATGGAAAATGGTGGACTGTCTGATCAGTTCATGACTAGAGTTCATTAACCATTACACCACATGCTGGCCATATATACTGCTTAAAAGCATTACATTTAGCAGCATAGTGGCATGGTTACATTGCATTCTTGTTCTTTGCTGACAACAGCAGCACCCAACATGCTCTTTGGCTGTTGCAGCCTATTTGAGACAAAGTGGTGCATTCCTAGATGACATTCTGCACACCCGTGTTGAATTTGGATGCAACTTGCTTGGTTGTGACCCATCTGTTGGCTTGTAAGATTCTTGCCATTCACTTTTAACTCCTCTGATCCACAAGCTGCTTTCATCCATAACATCACCGAAAGCGGTACTTATTTGCTTTTCATACCATTTTCAATACTCAGCTGAACTCTAACTGAAGCTGGAAATGATGATCTACCTGATTACAGCCACACACAGCAGTCAGGTGACACATGACTTTTTGGAATATACAGTACTGTGCCAAAGTCTTAGGCACCTGTGGGAAAAATGCTATAAAGCGAGGATGGTTCCAAAAATAATGCCATGAATATTTATTAATCAATAAACCTTCTAAAAAGTGCAGTAGACAAAAAAAACCTCAATCAAATGAATATTTGGTGGGACCACCCTTTGCCTTTAAAACACCATCAATTCTCTTATGCAAACTTGCATGCAGTTTAAGGTAGAGGCTGGTAGGTTCTTCCAAACATTTTGAGGAACTGGCCACAGTTCTTCTGCAGACTTTGACTGTCTCTGCATGTCCTCCCAGACTGACTTGATCATGCTGAGATCAGGGCTCTGTGGGGACCATACCATCTGTTGCAGGGTTCCTTCTTTTTGCTCAAGATAGTTGTGTATGACAGAGATTGGGTGTTTGAGGTCATTCTCAGGCTGCAGAATGAATTTGGGACCAACCAGAAACCTCCCCGATGGTAGATAAGAATCTACCTGTACTTCTCAACACACATTGTAGTTGCATGCCTAAGACATCTTGTGTGAAGGTGGGGGGTGTACTTAATAAACTGACAAACCAAATCGCAATATTTGTCTGGTCCACGTGTGTCCATTTGCTGTGTACTTTACATGCTTTTGATAGCGGCCGATGACAACACGTGACAAATGTCTGGCAGCACGTGAACCAACACCTTTCACAGCACTAGGTATGTTACATGTGACTTCACATGACTGCTTTTATGTTCAAGTTTCCACATAAATACTACAAAATATCGCTTGGGAACGAACCTTTTTTTCCTCTCGACTTTTGTTATAAACGTAACATTTATGTACAAGTGTTATTATGTGGTAAAGTACTGGCTGACTATGGGATCTGAAACATGAAAGTTTCCACTCCGGTATTATGTATAACAACAACAATAATAATAATACGCCAGTGTTGTGAGGTCCCACCAGAAGCCAGTGCTCCTCCAGAAGTGGCGGAGCTGTCGGAGCGGCGTCTGCACGTCCACTGCGATGTCTGCGTAACCAGCTGCAGAGCGGCAGACAGCTGCGCACAGAAGGAGCAGCAGGAAAAGCAGCGCTGCGCGCGATTTATTCTTCCAAATGTCCATATTACTGTTGAACACCGCAGCCACAGACTGCCTCCATCTTTGCGTAAAGTTTTATGTTAGCTAACACTACTGTAAAACTTAATCTGTGATTCGTGCTCACAATGGAACATCTGTTGCGTCTCAGGAAACTCTATAGGCGATATCTCAGTGCAAATCCCTTCAGTCTTCTTCTAGCATTTCTGTTATCCTGGTTCTACAGCGCCACCTGCTTGCTGGAGGTGTTACATAACGCCCCAAGCGGCGGACCCATGAATTCGCGAACCAGTTTTATAATATTATTTTTCACGGAGTAATATGGTATGACAGTCTTATATTCCTTATATTCCATTTTACTATTTCTGTAAATTTTTAATGTGCTACAGAAGTTTACTTGGGCACTGATTTATTTTTGTTGGTTCTACACTCCAGTACATTGGATTTGAAATAAAACGATCATAAGGTTGAAGTGCAAAAAATTGAACTGTATCACTGTCCAAATACGTTAATCCTTTATTCTTACTTGATCCTTTATTTTTTTTTTACAATATTCATTATTTGTGTATATATTTATCTATATATTTTATTTATTTAAACATTTATTATGTTTACTTACCAATCCAGCTACTCATCTTTTCAACTTGTCTGTATTGTCTTGTGTAGTCATGGCTGTCTGTTTAGTGCGTTGTTAACCATGGTCTCGGAGAAATTACATTCCATCCTCTCTTACACATCTCCATAAGACAGAATGTCAATAGTGAACCTTGAACCTTATGGACTGCAATGTGTACCTATGTTAACTATTGAATAAATCATAATATAACCTTCTCAACAAGGGGTTAAAATGACAATGTATCATAAATAATACAATTTATGCCTGAAGCTATGTTAGACTCAGTGGTTTGCTTCTTTGCACGTTTGTGTATTTTGAGAGCAATGAAAACATTAGTGTTTTACTGGGTACTTTCATGGAATAAGATTTCTGTTTTACCAGCAGGTCAAGAGGAAAGTGCAAATACATTTGGCTTGGAAAATATTCCAAGCCTTTGTGGATGTACTAAGCAACTGGTTAAGACTGTCAGATTGCTTTGAATATTTTTCTGCTTTGTGTATTTAATGTGTTATTCCAAAGTCAGAATATTGCATAGCTCTGAATTTATACCACTGATTTCTGATTCATATTTTATCCAGTATCAAAAAGAAAAAAGCAAGTGGAAAGCATTAAAGACAGACATATTAAAATGGGTGCCAATAAAAATTTCATTGAAAGTAGACAACAAACAGATAGCAATCCACCCACTGAGGCTTCCCTTTTCATATTCAGAGGGAAAGGGGACTGGTCAGTTCAGTACTGCCCAATCAACAGGCCATTTGCACTCATGTGACCTTTGTCATCATGGCAACAGCAACAAACCTTGGGTACACTGAGCTGTGAGTAATTTGGCCACGGTAGCATTCATTCTACAATTAGAAAAGAACTAGTAGAAGCTGAGACCAGAAAACCTGTCTTTGTTCTGTCCTTCCAGTTCTTTCAGGAGGAGTGGCTGCTGCGTTGGTTTGTCAGGCCGTGTTCCATGCTGACATGTAGAGGCAGAGATCAGGGATGCCGATCTCCTCTGGAGCAGCGGGCCGAGTTGGAATCGGCGTGGATGGATCAATTGCATGGGCACCCAGTGGCGTCAAGCAGGGTTCGAGGCCCTTTTATAGACACTCTGATTCTTATCTGAAGAGGTTTGTGTTTCAGACATCTTTGAAATGATGGTTTTCATAATATTTTACATAATTTAAAAGGTTTGATTTTTAAAAATCTGAAAACCTGTTTAAATAAATACTTTTTATCATAATTTGTTTAAGAAATTGTGATACATTATTCATATATTATTCATCCATCCATTATCATTAACCACTTAATTCTGAACAGGGTGGCGGTGGTCCGGAGCGTTTGGGTTAATGTGATGAGATGAAATATGACATTATATGATATGTCATATGTATAATATAATATAATATAACACAAAATAACATAACTTACCAACATGCAATACAATACAGTATAAAGCTATGGATTAATATACCCTTCAATGGACTGGGGTCCCATCCAGGATATAGTTGCATAGTCTAGCACCCAATAATTCTGAAACAGGCAGCAGACCACCACGACCCTGACCTGGATAAGGTGGTTAATGATGATAGATGGATACTATGTCATTCTGTAAAAGTTATTTGAAAACATTTCTCATACCTTCTTAGTCATGTTTTCTTTTTGTCAGCAACCAGGAAAAGTTTTTCAAAACCTGTCATTTCTAATATGTTTCCCATGTTACATTAGTGATTTCAGGCCAGGTGAAAAGCTCCAGATCACCTCAAAATTGCACCCAGGGTGACAGGCAGGGACATTGCTCTCTTTATTTCAAGATTATGGTCTGCCTTTTTGATATCGTGAAGGGTAGCCATGGTGATTTCATCAAAGATGTGGTGACATCACTGCAGTTAAATGCTATGATGTGAGTGTGATCCTGAGCATGACTGTTTCAGGTGAGTGGGATGAGTAGAGGGGGGGTATTGTGTAATTTATACTTAATACTTTGCTCCAAAGTGCTGCACTGTCTCTTCATCATACTTGATCAACAAACTTTAGACTATAGGTCCAGGTCATTAAAGACAACATTGTTTACATTTACATTGCATTTTGGTAACAGTGTATTCTAATGACTGCAAGTATGTCTGTTAGCAGAACTAAAAAACTATGTCTTGCAGATACTTAGAAACCCATCCTGAGCTCAGAAAAAAATGTGTTGCCACCAGCACGTGGGTAAGTAAAATCCAAACAACTGTCAGATTCACAGGGCACACAGACTAATTGTCAACAATTAATTTAACAAAGCAGAGACCTACACACAAACAATGCTGACAGACAGATAATGGTACAGGTTCATAACTGATTGATTGTTTATTTGTCCCACTTCCTAAACAGGAGACTGATCATTTATACAGTCCTAGACCTGCGTGTGACAACAGGAACACTCAGTCACTGGAATCTGGAGAACAAAGCTTCCAAACAACACAAGGTATACAGGAAAAGTTAAATGTCTAATATGTACTTTATTTAACACAGAAGTTTGGATTTTACATCTGTTAAAAACAGATGTTTACTGGATAGCAGTATGTGGCAACATAGATTATCTTTGAGAATCAGGAAATGTATTGGTTAAGGAACTGAACTTATAACCAAAAGGCTTCAAGTTCATGTCCCAAGAGGAAAATTACTTTTGTATATACTGTATTGTATTGTACTTCTGTATGTAAGAAAAAGCCCAATACGTTTTAGTCCTGTATCTGTTATATAAATGGCTGAAGTAAACTAGGTCATTTTTTTTTTACATAAATGCCTTGACTAAATAAATCATGCAGTAATCCAATGTACATACTGATAACAGGTGTGTTTTGGGCCTTCTAGTGACAGTGCTGAATACAAGTGCCTCCCCCATAAAAAGTGAAAGTGATTATGTGGGGGCCGGTGCTGTATTTGGCCCATCCAGAAGCTGGACCTCCAGGAAATCATCCATTTGTGCTATTCTATAAGTTCTCCTTCCATCCAAAAAAAATTTTAATTTGGTTTCAACCCATCCAACATGCAACATGATCTCTATTTGCACATCATTTAGATGGTCAACAAACACATTATTCAGTATTTTACCAAATTAAAATTAATACAAAAACCTTTTTAAATGTAGTGTTAAACTACCATTCAAAAAATGTCCCACATTGTTATATTTTCCAGGTGTCACTCCTGCTGTCCAGCACTGTAAAACTGTCAACTACATTTTCTGTCAGTTTGAACCCCATCATATCCATATTGGTCCACACCATTTCATTTCACATTGTCTAACTTAGGGTGAGACTGCCATTAATTTATATATCAAAAGCAATATTTACTTTCAACCCTTAAATTTTACAATTAATATTTGTAGGTCACAGATATTATAACCCCTGTATACAGTTTGTAAAATATTTCACAGCTTTTTGGATATAATTCTGTGAATGAACTATATTACTCAGAAGCATGTATTAATGTGTTTTTTACCAAACAAAAATATTAATCCAGCAAAAGGAGAATGCAATGTCACCACATTACACAAAAAGAGAAAACCTCTTGATAACACACACTAAGAATGACCTTTACTAACATACAGAAATTCAAATTGTGTTTTTCCTAGCTGGTAATAGCTGTATTGTCTGTTTTTTTCATTCCAAATTAAACGTGTCACAGTGAGTGGTGAAAATGAAAGTGGCAGATAATTGTTACATTTATATTTCCTTTAAAACTACACAGCTACAAATGTTCATAAAGAATGCTACTGCTTATATATAACCCACTTACATTTGTTACACACACACATCCATCCATCCATCCATCCTTCCATCCGTGTCATTAATAAGCACTTGTCTAATTTACAGCTGCGATGATATTACATACAGTAACCATAAACTCAAATAACACAACGCTTAAAGTACTGGTGCACAAAAACAAGACTGCACAGAATAACCAAAATCATTATGTAATGCGCTAACTATCTCATAGTTTCTTTAGCATACCATTACACCTTCTAAGTAATTCAGTAAAATGTTCAGAAATAACATTACCAGTAGAAACAAACCAAAATTAATATAGTTGAATAGGAAACCAGTAAACATCAAGAGTAAAATCAACAACTTTCTTATGGTGTTCGTTTTTTTCTAGAAGTGAAGTGCAGTTGAAACAACAGCAAATGAACTGCTAGAGATAGCTCTTCTAGTTCACATCATTGCTTGATAATGTTAGTTCTCTAATCATTTAAATGATTATATATTGTTTTCTAGCAAGTTTTCACTACTGTCTTTTGTTGTATTATTTGGATCTGTTAAAAATTCATATTATCTTAGAATGTGCTAAATGAATGAATGAAGTGTAGAAAATATTGCAGTATACTTTTCTGTCTTTAAAAGTCAGCACTATACTGGTCGACAATGAATGTTTTTCAGTAGGAAGTGTTATGATTTACCTGCAGTTTCACAAATGTATTCAGTTGGGCATTTCAGTGTTTACAGATTTTTTCAAAATAGTAACTACAACTGTCTACTGACTGTAAGAGAATTGTCTACGCTGTTTATTACCAACGGTAATTACATGAAAGAATTATTCATCTAGACAGATCTACACTTAAAACCACCACTGTCTTTGCGTACTGTTCTTCCTTTGTGAAGTCTTACTGAAACTCTCCACAAACTTTGCCTTGTTAATTTAATTGGTCTACTGTTATATTCTGTTAACCCACTTTAGCTGCTACCTACGTACTTGTATGCACAACTTTTCATTTATACATCTTCTGTGTTTTATACCAAAAATAGCTGAGTAGTAATATTACTTTGGTTCTATCTGCTATTATTTGCAGCTCTGCTGTTAGTTTTGAGCAAAAGTACCCCAAGGTTATAAGAAAACAGGATGGTATTCTAAATTCTCAACCTCAGAAGTCTCAGACGTGACTCTAATACTCTAGCACTAAGTAAAATTACTGTGATATCATAATTCAGTGTCACACCTTATGATGTTTCCACAAATTACTGCTTCAGAAAGATTTATAAATGCTGGGAAATTCATATACAATGGAAGCATTTTTGTAATCTTTTTTTCAGTTTTATCTGTAAGGTAACTATTATTACTTGGATATGTCGTGATGGGCAACATTATACTGGTGTTACACCTCCCAACACTACACTTCCCAAACCAAGGCACACAAATAATCACAATGATCCCGGTTGCCAAGAAACAAGTACAACAGGCAGCTGTGCAACTCATTTTTGAAAACAATTATTAATTAATTTGGCAGCACACAGGTCTGGAAGCTGTGAACAGTTACACTGATCACACATAGGTACAGAATATGAGAGCTATGTATTAGGGAATCTAGTTTAAACTCTAGTCCTGACTGTTAAGAGCACAAACTGCTCGTATGAAAAAGATGGCCACTCCAACTCTAGAATAGACCCCCTGTGCATTTTAGTGGCTAATTCCTCTTAGCCCTGTCCACTTTCTGCTGAGACATGCTGTCTTGGTGACTGTCTGCAAAAGGAGCTGTCAGTTCCAGAGGACCTGTAGCAGTATGGTGAGAAATTAACTCTTCTCTGGAAAATTCTGACAAGAAAGGTTTCAAAAATGTATTGCAGGAATAATAAAAATGTTGAGCTCATATTTTCAGGGCAAAACTCACAATCATACAATAATGCTGAGTGTATATCTAAGTAAGATACAAATTGACATAAAGTATAGTTGGGCTCAAGGTGAAGGTCAAGGTCGTAATTTTCATGATAATAAATTTAATTTGGGAAACACTGAATTCCCCTTTAGCATGTTGCTCATCATGCAGTATATCCTATCCCAGTGACTGAGTTATAATCCTGCCTCAGTACAAACCTGTGTTTATCTCCAGTATACTTTCCTTTACATTCAGCACACCTTAATGTGTTTGCACAGTTTTGCCAGCACACAGAGAGTAGAAGTTCATGTTGTTCCTGAACTAGATTTTTTCCCGCTGGTCTGCAGCTGCTAGCTTTGCAGGAACCATACAGTCAGGGGTTAACTCATCCCTGTAAGTCAGACAGTTACCAACATTTTCCAACTAGAATTTGTTTTTCCATATCATCCATGCACTGATGTAATTTTAAACAATTCCCAGAATTAAAAATCTTCTCATGGCTATGCCAAACAGACACCAGCAAACATTAAAGGACCTTAACTTTGTTGCCTTGTGTTTCACCTCTGTTTTTGTTATTTTTCAGTATACTTGTCTTTCTGTTTGTTTTAACTTAACAGACTTGTTCCAATACAAATTGTTTGTCTTTGAGTCAGACTGGATCCCAAGCATTATTTTGAATCATACCGAATGAAAAAAAAAGTTAAATTTCAATGTAACATGAACTCTAAAACACATGTAATTACGATCATTTAAAATTAGATGACATCAGCCAGCAAACGTGTTCATGTCCTGTTATTACTTATGATAAAGCTCACTTTTACCATTAACATAATAATAATAATAATAGAAGAAGAAGCAGAAGTATTATACGCACTACTAATAATTAATATCATTTCAGCGGACACTCCAGTGCATCTTATAATATCACTTTTTACACTAAGCTATTTACAATGTACACTTAACCTACTTTAATTTTCACTGGACCATGAATGCCTTGCTCCCAGACACTGCAGTCGGGAGCAGGGGTGAAGCTGATTTCCCACGCATCTTCCTACTCCTGCTGTGTTCCTTTGACACCAGAAACCTGGATGCAATTAAAGGTAGTGAGTTAACACATGTATTCCTGCCTACACTGTAATTTTCACATCATTGAGACATTCATATTATTTAGTTTGAAACAAAAATACAACCTTAATGTCATTGCATTTACAGATACTGTGCAGTTTTTTGCTGAAAAGTGGTGTACTGGTAGGCAGGCTGAGGTTGAATCTCATGAGCACTGAGGGCACAGAAACTAATTTCAACAAAATCTGAATTTTGAAACACAATTTTATCCACCATGTCAGTTCTTTTCTGAGTTGAACTGCAGAAACCGATCCTGGCTGACTGTAATGATCACACATCACGGTGATGTGGTTGGTGCAGATGCCATAAACACGACTAATGAAGATGCATCAGACCACCCAATCAGAAAGTGTATACCACCATATGAGTGAGTATGAAGGGAAAGTATGTAACATAAAAACCCCCAGCTGGGCGTCAGCCTTGTGCTGGGGGGGATGCTGGATGCTGGAAATCCCAGCTGCCTTCCCACAGTAGGCCTTGCTGACATATCACTTCTCAGCTATACCAGAGCAACAGCACACAGTTAATGGGCTTGCAGCTGCCATATACAATGCAGACGTCCTCCTGGCAGCTAGTCGGCCACTGCAGTCTGCCAGCATCGCTAGAGGTCTGTGTGAATGGTTGAACTCTGCCCCAGTTGACTGACACAGAGGTCATAAAGTCTGGACTGGAGAACATTTTGTTTATCAAAGTCACATTTTACTTTCAAGGTATGGTCTACTTGCCTGAATGGTGGGTACACTCCCATAGTCATTACATAAATATACACTCAGTGCCCCAACCTTCCTGTGCTGATTGTGGAATGAAGGTTTAAGCTGTGTAACTGTATCATTGCAACGAAAGAGAGAACTGCATGGATGTTAGTGAGGTTTATAACACACCCCTCTAAATTTAAGACTGGACTGTGGTTGCGGGAGGCTCCATTCATTTCTGTGGTATGTTTCATTCCCTATAAAAATGACGTTACTACATTGTATGCCTTGAGAAGAAGTCTAGGTGCAAATGCAGTTTTTTTAACTAATCTGAGTCATGCTTCTGAGGTTTTACTGCCAAGGAACTGGGCCATAAAAGGAGTCAGTTATTGTTACCAATTCATTGCTTAAAGAGATGTACAGTACTTGACCTTTTTATAAAGCTGGGTGCTCACTGTAGCAATTTAGGGTAAATACCTAGAAAATACCTAGGCTTACTGCAACAGTAAGTGGTGTGTAGGGCTTGAACCAGCAGTCTTGAGATTATGAGTCCATGGTGTGTACTGGTACACTGTTTAAACAAGTAAAAGTGAATGTTAACATATATTTGCACAAATAATGTGACACACATTGTTCAAATTTGCACAGTGAATGTTTCCTACAGCACTTGAAGTTAACTACTGTGATCAAGGAATGAACTGTCCACTGATACACTACATGCCATAGTAGTTTCCACTTTGCTAATTTCTGACTTCTCATTTTCATTGTTTTGTGTAGTTACTGTAATTAACTTAAATATTAACGGTAGATAGATGTTATTTTAGTAGTTATGAGGAAAAAGGGTTTCTATCATTACCACGGGCCTGCTCTAAACAAATTATGAAGAGTAACTGTTAAAAAATATGCTATAACAGTTAATATTACTAAACAATTTTCATATTTAGATGCAATTGTTTTGAGAAAATCCAGTGGGGTATTTTTTGCTATGACTCTGTTTGAAAGACAATACACATGACATGGCATTGGACTGATGAAACCAGCAGATGGCGCATTAGTTAAAAAATTATAAATAAAAAAATTCACTGCATGAAATATATACACTGTTAGATGTTTTGAAGAAAGGTTGCAATTTTTTAAACTTTATTTATGTTATTTACCGTAACCTATTGAAAGCTTATCATTTGATGTGACTTTGCTCAAGGCTACGTGCATAACTGTGCCAGAAAACATTTCGAAAGATTTACTGTATTATTGTTTATACTTTTTTAGGTTGTGTGTAATATACTGCACGACATGCTACTGAACATGAACTCAGCAGTTCAGAGTGAAACTCGAGATACAGTATATTATATCTGTGAAAAGTCTTTCAGTGTCTGTGTGCGGTTTGAAGCCAGGATTCCCTCCTTCTCCCACTATGGAAACCAGAGACAAGTCCTTCAACTCTCCACCCCTCCAGACCATGAGCGCCTTTTGCCTTCGTCTCTACCGTGTCTTTATTTAGGTCCTTCTTCATGAGTTCTGCCCACTGATGATGAAGACGACGATGCTCCTCCGCTGCACGCGCCACTGAATGAAACCTTCACTTTTTCGGGGCTCACTTTTCTTCGCGATCTCGGCAGCTGAACCATGCGATGTCTTGCGGGGATCGCGCTGCTCCTCCAGCTCCCCGCGCTCCTCTGTGGCGCCCATGATGACCTCCCTCCGGCGGACAGCTTCTACTTTCCAGACACACAGCAAGGTGCGTGATACTTTTTCATGAACACCACATTTAACCAGCTGCTGGGGGGGGGGGCTGTGCCTCTGGTTTGACTGCAAAACCGCAGAACGGTTGTTTATGCTCAGTTTATTGTGACCATTTATGATTTATGTTTCTTTGTTAAATGTTGGATTACCGCATGTTTAGCAAAGGATCAACTACATTCAAGTATCGTAAATCGAATGCCTTAGTGTTGATGCATGTTAAAAGGACTAGATATAAATAGGTCGTGTAATTCCAACTTGTTGAACATAAATCGGACGTTGGCAAAAAGAATGGGTGGTTTGGTAATTCTAGGTTGTTCAGTACAAACGGAAAGCTGTGTCTCATCCCCGCCCGACACAAGCGCTGCAACCTAAACTCAGCTCAAAATTCAGGTTACAATGAACAAAAGCAAAGGGCTGTGGACTGCCCCCCTCACTCCCCCTTAACTTCATCCTACGGTGGTTGGATACGTCGTGTGACACAAGGTAACGCGTTTCATGACGTCACAGTGGCCGCTGAGTGATCTGACGCGTTCTTGATGACGATCAACACCGGCATCGTCACTCCGAACTGCAGCCTCTGTATTCAAGTTAAAACTGGAGTTGTGTTTCCCTAAAATATAGCAATTTATCAGTGCATAATTGTTATGCTATGTAGTTTCTGACTCCTGTGAACCACATCTTTTAAAACTTTGAAAACAAATTGACAAATCTTTGCATGCATTAAGTATAAAGTTGTTTTTTTTTGGTGTCTTGTTGCAAAGAATAAAATGTGCAGATATACAGATATGTTTTGTCTAAAAAACAAAACCATCTTTCCCAGATGTCAGTAAAACACTGCAAAATGCCTTGTAGCATGTGCGGCATCATGCAGGGCAACACACACACACACACACACACACACACACACACACACACACACACACACACACACACAAGGCATCATGCATCTAGCCTATTGCAGCACACACACAGAGGACTGGGCTGCACAGAAGGGGCACCAACCCCTCTGTTCACAGTAGGAAGATCAGATCTGTTCAGAGATGTGAGATTTTCTAGCCTTATTACCTTCTTTCTCCTCATTTTTTTTTTTTGCAAACTTTACATTTTTTTGGCCTCATTTTACTAGGTTACATTTTGAGAGATTAAAATGAAGACACAACACAAGCAAACTCAAGACATGAAACTGTAAGGATATCAGCAAGCTTTCTCTTACAGACTGAAACATGAACTTTTAATTTTTACATTTCTTGCAGACCAATTTCTGGCACTGTATTATAACTCTGGATTACAGCTGGACAGCTATTACTCCAACCAGTAGCTGGTAATAAAAGTTTAGCTACATTATAGTGAAATTGCACATACATGGTTTGCGTTTACTGGGGTTACCTGTGTTGGACTGACCATCATGAGGTTCTTTAATTTAGCATCAGGTTTGCTTTTTTTAAAATATTTTAAAATATCCTGTAGCTATAATGGGTTGGGAGTGGATAATGCTAGTTGGTTTTAATGGTTGGTTGTAATTAATTTAACATGCAATGTTTGCTAGTAGAACATTGAAAGACTTTCTTCATAATGGGTCATGGGTTGGCTGTCTAGTGGATTTTCAAAAGAGCATGCATTGTCCCTAACAGGTGATTTCATCAGGTCTCAACTGGAATACTCAGTGGTCTTTCCAAAGAAAATTGGACGGAGCAAGCGGGCCTTGGACTCATCTGAAAAGTTTATTTACTACACGATTGCCTTTGGAAGATGGGATTTGACCTTTAACCTCACCATCAATAGCCACTTGCTGGCAAGTGAATATATTTTGGAGAGGAGATCTAAGGCCCAGAACACGATGCTGAAGCAGCGCTCACCTCAGGAGAATTCCTGCCATCTCATTGGGAGCGTCACAAACTCCAGTTTCCAGGGCACTGCTGCTATAAGCACCTGTAAGGGGCTGGTAAGAATATTTTGACTCTTTCAGAGCCTCGAATACCATTTCCATTTGTACCTCTTGGCAGAACAGGGAAATGTACCAGTTCTGGATGCATTAGAAAATGTGATGAACAGACAAGTACATTTCAGACCAGTCAAAGCAGGTTATTGTTGCTGGAAATTTTGTCATCAGAGTTCAATCTTCTGCATTCCGAACATGCTGCACCTGTAAAGAAAGTATCAAAATCCTTCATGTGTCAAACTTTTTCACTGGAGTGAAACACTTTTTCACTGGAGCGTGTATGCATGGAACACACTGAAGTGTATTCCATGCATACACACACTAACTGTAATGCCATCTGTGTGTGGCACACACCGTATGACTGTCTTTTGCACATCTGTTCCTTTTCAAGACCATCTTACTTAAGGCAGCATTCTGGGAAGCACAATGTGTAAAGTGGATCAGCTGCTGGACACCAACACACACAGATCTCATCTGAACATTATCTTTTGCACACTAGGATCAACTAGGGGTGTAGTGGTTAACAGTGCCACCTCTGAACATAGGGTTTGTTGGTTTGAATCCCACCTCCTGCTGTAAGACCTTTGAGCAACCTTTTACTCTGAACTGATAGTGAAAACTGCCCAGCTATATAAATAGCCTAATGTTGTAAATTGCTTTGAAGAAAAGCATCCAGTAAATGAGAAATTTAAGCAGAGTCCCAACATAAGCCTAATATGTCTTCTGCGAAAATGCAAAGTGTGGTCTGCAAGTGACTGGGATCAGGTTTAAAGTGGAACTAAGTGTACTATACCAGTGATAAAATATTTTATCATGTTACTGAATTGGCTGTTATTCACACTGTTTGTAAAGTTTTCCCACCTTCTCTATGAAGTATCCTCCGTGAAAGTCCTCCTTGAGTTTAAGGGAATTTTATCAAAGAGTTTACATATTTTTTCTGTTTTCACAGAACAGTGCAGAGCATCGTACACATGTGCACAGTCAGCTCAGGAATGTCTCTCCTGCATGATCATGTAGTCTACAGTGCACACAAGGGAAAACTTCTTGTCTGTATGGTTTCTGTCACTGATTTGTGGGGCACAGTTTGTTGCTGTGACAGACAAATTGCTACACGCAAACCAAGAAAACAAACACAACCAAAACATGCAGTACAGAACAAAGTGCAGGATGCAAAGAATTACTAAGCTGTTTTTTAAATTATATAATTTCAGTTATTTCTATTTTCCTCTTCTGGAATTTTATAACATTTGTCTGTCTATATTACTGTGTTTGATTACTATTGATAACCACCTATTCTCAGGCAATATTGCTGTGGTCCAGAGCCTATCAGGACACATCATTAGTCCGTTGCTGGTAATACAGGCACCAGTTCTGTAAATATTTGAATTTTTCATGAACAAATTTAAATGCAGTCCTGCAAACTTTTCCAGTCTTGGAAACCCATAGCAACTGCTTGTTTATGCTCTGTCTGGCCCCTTAAGTGGCAAACTTTTGGTTGATGTTTTGATTGAAAGAATCTGACTTGAAATCACATTTGGGCTTCTGTTTTTAAAATGTAACTTTTCCACTCAATTTAAGTTTTTTAAACTCAGCCAAATGGGTTGACAGATGTGGAGGAGAACAAACGTTAAACAAAAAGAGCTTCTTCCTGAAAAGTAGTCAGGAATAACAGGCAGCTCTTTGAGGTGCAGAGGTGAAGGTATGCAAACACAGACATGAGTGAGTGGGGGGCAGAACAGAGAGTCAAAATGACATACTAATGGAGCCCATGGTAGCTAACATACTGCACACAGGGAACAAAGCCATCTATTCATCTGCTCATCTTGACAGCTGGAACAGGGTTATAAACAATAACATTAATAATATAATAATGCAGTAATAGTGATAGAATTAAATTACCTACACTCACACAACTCAGTTAATTCAAACCTATATTTAACAAGACCACCTTTACTGCGCTGTTTCTGCACATAAACAGAAACCCTCAACACTGATGTCTGCTATTTTAATTTTCAGGTATCATTTCTGATATTGCATCCACATTATTAAAAAAGTGTTACAAATAGGTTCAATATTTATGATGTCTTTCACAAATGTCCTCCAGTAACCAGACTTCAGTAATGAATATGCTGGAAATGCATCTTAACTTGTGGATGGAAATGACATAAGATGTGGCTGGTTAAAAGACATGGACACTAATGTGACATCTCTGGAATTAAGTATCAGGTGACATATTTGTCAATAACGCAGTCTTAGGAACTGCTATACATTATGCTAAATTATATTGTATTTTATTAATTTTGCATTCAATGAAGGATACCTGGGTGTGTACAATAAAAATATTGATCTGTAAGCTAAATATTGAAAAATAAATATTGAAATACACTATACATTATTATAATGTGCCTTTTCTGTTTTCTTACATATTTTGTGGGGGTTTTTGCTAGGTATAAAGTCAATGAATACGCTGTTTAGGTGATCAGAAATGAATTATGATGGCTAGTTGAGAAGTGGCTGTACATTGCTTCAGTGGCTCTGAAGGGGTTACCGCCTCCTCTCACAGTTGTCTGTAAACTATAAATGGAAAGTTAGAGATGGAACTCAGCTTGAGAACAGCAGTAAACACTGAATATAGGGCGCAGAAAGCACATGGCCTTGGAATGTGGCAAGTGTCAGGACACACAAATGGCGATCATGTTTACATCCCTTTGTCAGTTATGGTTGTTTTTTGTCTGAAAACATAAATGAAAAATAGTGAAAACAGGTTTGGTGGCTGATATTTTTAGTTATGTAATTACTTTGTCTAGATTCCTTTTTTGTGTGACTGACGATTTTTTTTTTCAGAAATTGATAATAAATTCTAGATGCATTCATCCTTTTTAAATACTTCTTTAAGTTATGGGAGCCTAATACTTTTGCTTTAAAAATTATTTTTTTCTTTTGAATAAAATCTTGAGTACTACAGTGGCATGAACAAGTACTCGATTGTCATGCGTTTTTATTTTTTGAGCTGTGTTTGTGTCTTTAAATCTGTGATTTTTATGTTTCTAGCTTCTTTTAGATTAGTTTTTAGCCCTGCTTTTTAAAAGTGTCTGTCATAATAATTGATGTCTTTGGATGGAAAGTTTAAGCTCTGTCTAAAAATGTACCAGAACAAATGAACTTCAACAAAAAGATTCCTCCTTCAAATATTTATATCATAATTAATCACTGAGCCTCTGAACCTCTGGCTAATAATATTGTTCTTTGTAAAAACTAGCTTTGTTCATAGAGTTTGGACTGCCATAAAGTTGTATATTCTTGAGCCTGCTTACCATTCCAGTCATACTGTTTGGCTACTTGCCAGTGGTCCCACGCTCCTCATATATATAAACAAACATCAAATAAAAACAAACAAAAAAGTATGGTGTGAAAATATCTGCTGTTTGTAGATGTGTAGTACGGTATGTAGTACGTTGAACTCTTTTACTAGTACTTAAAAACATTTTGAAAGATGATTAAGTAATGTGCATAACTAGTATCCATATTGCTAGGGGCTGATGAATTTTCTTGCTTTTGAACTATGAGAAAAGCTTTTTTTTATCTGGAAAAGAGTGCTGTGTTTTAGTACGTGGTTCTGCTGCGCCTGTTTTAAATTCCTACTAGGACTGTTGCCAAACCTGTATCACTGAAAACCCTACACGGTTGAACAACATTGATAAAACTCACCACTTTTCTCTCCCAGTAAAAGCTCTGAGCCCAGATTTGCTGACATGGCGTTTTCATAGGATTGGGGGGGGGGGGGGGACAGAAACAACATGGCTTCTGTATTTAGCAGACTGNTTCATAGGATTGGGGGGGGGGGGGGTACAGAAACCACATGGCTTCTGTATTTAGCAGACTGTCTGTTAGTTAAGTCTTCCCTGACACTGGTATTACAAAGAAATTCTTTTAAGTGTCTCCTGCTAAACTATGTAGAGAGCAGATAAGGAGAAGATGGGCTGTTAGTAAGAAGGGGGAGATTGTCTCACAAGGGCTCTGCAGATGATGGTTTGCAGAGATCCTGATCACCATAACAAATTTTATATTGTACAGTACTGTACAGTACCTTACAAGATGTTCACGTACACGTTTTAATTGGCTAAACAATTGTCATTCACTTACCAGAATTCTGGAAATCATTAACAACCATTAGCAAAATCAGTTTTTTTTACAGTTTGTCATCCATTTCAGTTTTAAATTATTATAACTGTTATTTATTTATTAATTTATTATTGACTGTCGTAAATTGGAATCCGTTGTATGTTGAGTATGTCGTACGTCGGGGACAACCGTTATTATTCTTAGTGTTTGGGTGAGTATTTTCACACAAAACCAAACCAAAACAAGCGTTGCTCACAAACCTGCCCATGCTGTTCTGATTGCAGCCTGTTGAAATAGATTCATATTCATTGTTAGACTATCAAAAGCACATTAGAGTTTGATCCTTAGGGGAGGTATGTACATTAGAAAATAACAAAATAACACTTGCAGGACGTAGAACCTCACCAGATCAGAAATGGGTTCCAAACTGTAGAATTAGATAGATTGCGACTTAATTTATACTCACTAGTGTGACGTGGCAATGGGCAGATGTTTCTCCATCTGTGTTTGGTATCTAAAGGCAGACCAGACTCATGCTGAACATTTTCATACTGCTCTCCGTTTAATTTGGCAGGATACAATGTGCAGGGTCTCATGATGTTGAGGTGCTGTCCATATCTTGAATAATGAGTTCAGTTTAAGGCATAAGTAAAGGATTTTAGACTTAGATGTAATTATAGTCAGTTTTTCATTTTTATGTCATATGACTGTATCTGTATCCATGTCCAGTCTGTCTTTTTTTATTTTTTGTTTCTTAGCCATACATACCTATATATTTGGCCGATGTAATTAGCAGTTTTTACCCATATAGCTGTATATTTTAGAGGTATAGTACAGGTTAAATATTTTACTTAAGAAATCTACAGCAAGGCTCCTATCAAAACTGTAATATGTAGAATAAATGATGTACTTCAGTCCAACAACATGTATGAAGTCATGCTCATTCCCAACTGTCCAAGGCTTGAAATTTAGCACCTTCAGTATGTACATGTTATAACGCAAAGTACTCCTAGGGTAGCCCTGTGGCACTTCTGGTTGTGCTGGTGCCTCATAGCTCTTTAGAGGTTGGTTCAAATCTGCATCAACATTTATGGTGGTTGCATGTTTTTCCTTTGTTTCCATACTTTTACTCTAGGTGCTCTGGTTTCTTCCCACAGTGTTTCAAGTGAATTGGTGATCTGAAATTGCCTGTAGTGCATGCATGTGTGTACTTGCTAGACCACCAAGAGCCTGCACTGGTCAACCAATTATTGATAATGAATGAATAAAAGAAATCGCATTCAAATTCATGTTCAACAGCACTACCATACAATTAAAATACAGTTAGGGAAACTAAGGTAAACTAGGTCAATTACACGAAACAGAGTGGTCTTCCCATTGCCCTAAATCAGATTAGCAAGTGATCTTCAATGGGTCAGGCACTGAAGGAAAGGAAGGGTAGTATACAAGGTAAAAGGGACAAGTATTCGCCAGTAAAGTAGCTGTTCAAATGAGTAAAGTAATAAATCACTTTACAGAATAATGTGCAGCTTGAACAGATGCACAGATGCCACGGAGGTGACTGCATGTTTTCCAGCAGGCAGGTGTCTGAATGATGACCCAAGCAGCTGGGAGGGGATGCATGAACACGCGCGTAGGGGCTTGTGCTGAACAGTTGCCAAGTGGAGGGAATGTACCCCAGGCTAGGAATACTCCTCCTGGGAAAGGCAATTTAATGTCTGTTTGAGTTTTGGTTTGCTTAGTTATAACTTAATTTAGCATAGCTGAGGCTTAAAAATATTCGTATGACACGTAGCTCAAAAAAGTTTGTTTTAAGTTGTATTTTATTGACTTTTATACTCATTTTTGGAACCCTGCTAGGGATTTTCACGTTGAGTGTTACTCAAATAAAATTATAATGAAACAGTGGTGACACAGAACTGCATCTTTGCCATAAGTCAGCTTATTAAAAGCTGAAATAAAGACATTAAATCAGACATGTGGTTAATGACAATGGATGGATGGATTGTTAATTAAATTGGTATTATGTTGTTCTTTGAGAAACCACCTACATGGTTTTAACCTTTTTCTCATTTATTCAATTGAATGAATTATACTGGCAGATTCTTAGACACTGGTGTGGTCTCTTAAAACTGCCTGCAGTTCTGTAACCGCTTGTATGATACTGAATATGTGATTTTGATGCTTTTATGTCTGAATGTGTTACATTGTTCCCAACAGAAAGGATTCTTCAGCCTGCCAGAAGGACATTTTTTCATTGAACCTGTCCAGGGTTATGAATCCAAGACCCAGGGTGGGGTCCAACCCCATGTAGTGTACAGGAGTATTAAACTGCAACCAATGCACAGGTCCCGGCGCAGCCCCCAGCGAGAGGGACCATGTGGACTGAAAGGTATGTAACATCGATAACTCACTTCATCAATCTGTGACCTTAATATTACAGACTGGAAATTAAGCATAAAAGATTATACATGATAAAAGCGTCTATATCTAGAAATGTCCGTAAATAATCCCTCTCTCCTAATGCAGAGTTTCTTTAACCATTGACTAAGCTTGATAGCCATGCTTAGGATGCAACATGCTACTGTATATACAACCACAAGCTTTTTCCACTTTGGGCAACACACAAGATCATCGATACAGCCTTTGTAAGGAAACCCGATAAAACTAAAATTGATGAACTGTGTTTTGTATAGAATTCTTCCCACTTTTTCATAAATCACCTGCCCCACTGAATGACTGAGTAACTAAATACTACGTCCACTGAACATGTTGTACCACGTTAGGAAAAAATTTTGAAAGTTCCTTGCTTCAAACATCAGAGTGAGTGGAGTGAGTAAATAAGCTAATAGCACTTTGTATTATGAACCCTTTCCTTGTTGACTTAAAACCATGATGACTGCATACTGAAAATAAAAATGTTTCCATCTATGCACATGCAGTTGTCTTAAATTATTTATTATCCCTTTTCATCTTTTTATTATTTAATAATGTTTATGTTCATGTATGTAGCTGAATATTTATTAAACCAATCCAGCTTAAACATTGTTTTTTGCCCTGGGCTACAGCTACCGTTCTGATTGTAGTAACTGAACTGCCAGTTTGGAATGGAAGGTAAAATAAAATTGCTTAGGGAGATTCAATTTCCAAATTTTAATCTCAGACTGATTCCATTATACTGTGCGAGGAGGCTTTCTGTCTCGTGAATTGCACTAAACATATGTACCTCATACCAATTCCAAACTACTTCAGTGGTTAAAGTAATTCTTCAAAATATGTGCCTTCTCTGGTTTAATGGGTCATGTAATTGAAATGTGTAATGATGAATGGTGTTACCTGTTCAAACTTATTTTACTGTTACAGGTTTTTCACCTGTTTGGTTGAACTGGAAAAGCCGTGTTCTTCCACATCATTCTTCTGTATTTTGAAGTTTTACAGTGGAAGTCCTTTGTCTGCAGGTGTTCTTGTTGGGATCTTCTCTTCCTGTTGGCACCAGCCAGTCAGTCCTTGTTTATTTTAGATGCCTGAAGTTTCCCACTCTCCTGTGAAAATTTATTTACTGGGACATTTTTATAATGACTTAATAGAGGGAAATTGTATTGCATTCATAGTGTTTTCAGTTTTAATTTCTTTGCCTAATATGTACAAAACATTCATTGATAATATAGGAATGACCAAGTTAACCGATCAATCAAACTATAAATAAATGTTAAAAAGTTTAAAAGAATAATTTGCAAAACGTTCTTATGTGATGTGAGGATATGTACCATTTTAACTTTGGGCATGGATGTTTCGAAGTCCAACTCTATAACATTGGTAACATTTCATTCACCTTCCCACCACAGATGATGTAATGGACCTTGTCCAAGCAGAGCATGAGCGGGAGGCGTGGGAACGGGAGCAGCAGCATCTGAAAGGGTCACGCAGGGTCTTGCCCCGCTCTGTGAGCCGTGAGCGCTGGGTGGAAACCATGGTGGTGGCGGACTCCAAGCTCATTGACTACCATGGGAGTGCCAACGTGGAATCCTACATCTTCACCATTATGAACATGGTGGGCAGGGACCACTGGGGAGTGCTTAAAGGATATCACAGGGACTTCAGGTGCCAGATCAGGCATGGTTAAGACCAGCTATGTAAACATAAAATGGGGAGCATGGTAGTAAAAAGGTTTAGAGAAGTTTTAAGAGCGTGTCTATCTGGATCATAGACATCATATCCTTTTCTTTTTGAATTATTTCAGTTTAAAAGAAGAATGATTCATTTATAGACCACGGGAGATGTAAGAAGGTTTGAACTGAAAAAAATATTTCATTTTGAAACATACAACATGCATATAAAAGATTTTAAATTACAGTATTAAAAATTAAAATGAATTTTTGATAGGATATTTTACTTAAAGATTACAGTGTTTAGTGGGCTCGTGATGTACTCATATTTTTCCTATTGGCAAGTGTTGTGCTATTGTCATCTCAGGTGGCCGGTATCTTCCATGACGCCAGTATCGGAAATGCCATCCACATTGTCTTGGTTCGGCTTGTCCTTCTGCAAGACAATGAGGTGAAACAACTTTTTCAGGGCTTTATGGGATATTTGTGGCAGGAAGAGCCCACAGCACCCTGTCCCACTGGGATGGAAAGTGTTCACTGGCTTCCTTCTTAGAATGAAGAAGTTTCTTATTTTTTTGTGGTATGTGTACATTTGTGTGCCAGTAAATATTTCACACAGAAAATTCTGGCCTATCTTTGCTGTGTCTGGTGAACCATCATTGTTAACACTGGTTAAAGAGGTTTGCTCAAGATTGGGAGAGGATTGCGGGATTTTTGTCCTCAACTGTACCCATGCGAACACATGCTTTTCCCTCTGTTCACCCAGAAAGGTCTGAAGATTGTCCATCATGCTGACACCACGCTTGCCAGTTTCTGTACGTGGCAAAAGAACGTGAATCCGCAGAGTGACACCCATCCTGCCCACCATGATGTGGCTGTGCTCATCACAAGGCAAGCGCCCCTACTTAGCAACATCCTTGAAGTATAAACCGTTAAACCCACAATCATAAATCTATACTCCTGAGCTAAGGTGTCTGTAGTCAAGCTCTAGTTCAGCGCCTTGTGCAGGGTCTTTGCTGCTGCTGAAACCTTCCATACAGCAATGGCAACAAAAGAAAAATATGCTTTTGAGTTTTTTAATTTTTTTATATTTTGTATGTGTTATTTATGTTTTCATAAATTTAGCCATTTGGCAGAAGCTTTCCAGAGCCTTTTTTCTAGAAAACCAAAATAATTCCAGAAATTCCAAAACATATAATTGCCTTTTCCCAAGACCACAAAAAGAACAATGTAGTAGTTTAAGTAGTTAGCTATCAACAGGATATCACAAGACAATTTAGATAAAGGCTCTTGATGCCAAGGATATTTACAAACTTGCGGACTGACACCTTGTTCTGCAGGAAAGACATCTGCGCAGGAATGAACCAGCCATGTGAGACCCTGGGTCTGTCCCACCTGTCTGGGATGTGCCAACCACATCGCAGCTGCAACATCAATGAGGACTCTGGCCTGCCTGTTGCCTTCACTGTGGCTCATGAGCTAGGCCACAGGTATGCAGTGCATGTGTGGGCATAGGTGTGAATGTTAATCCTTTTTTATCAGCTACAGTACAAGTGCAGAAATGTGGTCACAGATATGCATGCTAACTGATTCACATAAGATAGGGCATAGGTGTAAATTACATGACTTATTCAGAAGGTTGGTCCACAGTTCATATGTTTACTGTCTCCCATAGACTGGAGCACTTATGCTTCCTTTATCTGTGGACACTGGTGCTATCTTTATCTTCTTGTTCATACCATAGATTGATATATATATCTATATGTGTCTGCATGTTGTCAAGATATGGACAGGGATAATGTGCCACCCTCTTTTTGCAGCTTTGGCATCCATCATGATGGCCAAGGAAATGACTGTGAACCACAGGGCCGGCAGTCCTTCATTATGTCACGGCAGCTCCAGTATGACACCTCACCCCTCACATGGTCATCCTGCAGCAGGGAGGCCATCACCCACTTCCTAGAGTAAGTGACACACCAGGGGACTGCTGGAGTGTACCACATCTTTACTTGAATTCTCAAAGATACAATGTTGTAGGCATCTTGCATCTGTTTGTCTTATCGTCTACACTTGGTCAAAACGTGACCTCCTTCTGGCTTTGTTGTGGTTTGTTTTTGTCTCTATCTTTCATCTGGCTTGCTTGTGACCATAATACTATCGGCAGTACACTGTTAACCTCTAAGATGTTAGCATTGTGTAAATCAAATGCAGGTATATACAGGTTAATGACTGAGGAAAAACTGTTATATTATGAGAACTAGATAGCAAGCATGGGTGTTTTGTAGCAGATGTAGTTTTGCAGATTTTTTATGTTCTTCAAATACAGAAAGTAAATGATTTTACTTGTGGTGAATAAATGAGCTCTCCCTTTATCTTTTGTTCTTCCTGTTCTCTCATCATTCCTGGTCTTCCCTAGTCGTGGCGGGGGCTCCTGTTTGGATGACCGGCCTTCCAAGAAGGACCTGACAACACCCTTGGAGGCTCCCGGGGTGAGGTACACCATCAACCAGCAGTGTCAGCTGCAGTATGGCCCCAATGCCACCTTCTGTCCTGAAGTGGAGGTCAGACTTCATGGAGACCGGTCTTATTCCAGTTCAGTGCGTCATTCTGAATTCCTGTCAAAAGAGTTGAACTCAAAGCTAGGCCACATCCTGCACATCATTTTGGTTTTAGCACTTTCTCCCAACATCTGTGGTCAAAATCCCTGAAACACTGGAACAAAAATTCCAAGAAATTATATGTAATTACCCTTTTTTTGTTGTTTTCAGTTTAAAACATTTAACCTGTTCATCATTTTTGACATAACCACTCAACCACTTTGGTATGTTTAGCCAGTATTACCCATTTACTTCATTTAACCAGTATTAAACCAGCTCACATGCAAGCTGAAGCTTACTAAAGTAAAACGTGATCCAAGAGAACCATGAATCACAAACACAGGAAGGGACAGAGGCCATGCAGCCCCTTATTTCTGACAACTTGCCCAGATTATTGTATAAAACTACATGACTCATTCCTAAAAACGAAACAACAGAGTTAGTGCTCAGTGGACCAGAACATCTACAATGTGGAAGCACAGTAGCTTTCAAAGGTCTGGGTTCTCTGTTTTATTTTATAAAATACCAACTGGGAAAATAGACCTTATATGCAAACAGAATGTATTATGTCAAGTGTGATAGATTGAATACTGAAAGTTAAAAAGATATAAATGATGATAGATGGAGGTATGATTATTTATACTTGGTGGTGGGTATGTGCCAAACTTTACATACTTTTCCAAATGCAGAACAGGGACATGGTTACTGTTGTCTGTTTCTGAGTTCCTCCTTCACGCTGTGCTCTGGGCTCAGACCGGATTAGGAAGAAGTCATTATCTCCAAGTACATATCTTTGTCATTAGTCTCTGGACTGTTTTTATCCTCTAGAGTGTTAACTCTGTTCCAGAGCATGTTTCTGGTTCAAAATTAATGTCTCTGGATTTCTGGAATGCAAATGCTTGGTTGTGCAAAAAACAAGTGGTCAGCTTTTTGTTGAATGTAGAACATGCAGTTGCTGCCTGCAGGCTATGAACGACAACACTCAGCTGTGTGAAAAGTGAATGTTGAGCTCACTAATGTTCAGTAGTGGTCCATGCAGTATGTAACACATACGCGCAGCTGTCTGTAGAATCGTGAGCATAATTGCTGACTTGTGGCCTGCAGAATAAACCTTGTGTTGCTGTTTGCAGAATATTTGCCAGATTCTGTGGTGCTCTGTGAATGGCTCCTGTCGCTCCAAGCTGGATTCCCCAGCAGATGGGACCAGATGTGGAACCGATAAGGTTGATTCTTTTTTTAAATGTTTCATTTATAGTAGAGCAGAACATGACTCTGCTATTGAATCATAAAATAATGTAGTTAGTATTTGAATTAAAAATGATCCATTATTCTATATAGTCTAATGCTAACTTTTAATAACCAGTCAATAAATTTTAATAACCTGTAACCAATTTTGTAATACAGTAAATTTTAATAACCTGTAACCAATTTTGTAATACAGTAGTCCCCCCTTATCCATGGGGGATATATTCCAAGACCCCCAGCGGATGCCTGAAATCATGGATAGTACCGAACCGAACATATACTGTGTTTTTTTCTAAGTGACTAAAGAGGTAGCGTATATGGCATGGATACACTGGACAAGGTGATGATTCACATCCCAGGCAGGACAGGGCAAGATATATCCATGCTCTCTTGCATCTAATACAATTTACAGCAATGACTGTTTGGTAGGATGTATTTGCCACTGATGTGGTAGAAGGATTTATCTGTCCCGTGGATTGCAGAACAATTTTTTTTTGTCCCTTGCAGTGGTGCATCTCAGGGGAGTGCGTCGTCGTGGGGAAGCTTCCAGAGACAGTAAATGGTGGTTGGGGAGAGTGGAGTGCCTGGTCCCACTGCTCCCGTACTTGTGGAGCCGGGGTGCAGTCTGCCCAGAGGGAGTGCAACCAGCCAAAGTGAGTGTGCCTAGTTGCCCTTGTTCATGTTCCCTGTGACAAACAATTCAATTTCCTCACTCAGATAAAGTCCATCCTTCTCATCTGGCCACAGCTCCTTTTAGCACTGGCGCTCATTCATAGGGACACATATAAAATATCCCCAGAAAAGACACTGTATAATTATGGACAATGAGGACCACCCCAGCTTGAATCTTTTGAAAGAATCCAGCATGGCCTCATTAGTGACTAGATCAGGCTGTTTGCTCCAGTTCACAGAGGCCTGTGACACTTCTGTGATCTAAGTTACATCAACTTTATGTTGGACCAGGACCAAGTGGGTTATTCAAGGTTCCAGATTTATGAGGCCTAACGAAGCAAAGGGAGAGGGGGTGGAGAAACCTGCAGGTGGTGCCATGAATCAGGGTCATTTCAGTTCTTTGCAGTTGTGGGTCTCCTGCCAATTGGATGGGATGTATCTGAGCCTGGGGACCTTGGATGACTAGGATCTCCTGTTGTGAATGTAGGCCAGTCTCCATGGCGTTGCCAGCTGACACATCTACAGAGCTCCTCTCTCATCACCTTGCTTGTTTCCAAAACATGACTTTAAAGACAAGCTTCTGCATCAAAGGTGTAAGGAGCTGACATGCTTTATTTATCAGACATAATTGCATACATGAGAGATGAGACATACGATGAGACCTTTACAGGAAATGTGCCACTGTCTCATTTATGAAATACTTTTTGTAAAAAAAATTCTGTTGTAGAGTCTATACAGTCTGCAGTGTATGAAAAAGTCCAAATGTGACTGCTGCATATTTCAGAGAAAGGATCAAGGTTGTTATTAGGTATTTTGTCCTTAGTTCAGAACCCATGACTAAATTGATGTATATATGCTGTGTTTTATTAAGGCACAACAGGGGTTCACGCATGTGTTTCTTGCAGGCCAGAGTTTGGTGGGAAGTATTGCATGGGTGAGCGGAAGCGATACCATGTATGCAACACGAAACACTGTGCCCAGGAACGGCCCACCTTCCGTGAAATGCAGTGCAGTGAGTTTGACACAGTGCCTTACCGCAACAGGCTCTACCAGTGGATCCCCGTTGGCAACATAGGTATGAACCCATGTACCAATCACGTACCTGGCACACCTCAATTCTCATCTCAAGCTTTGTTGTTGTTAAGTGCCATCGAGTCCATGTTGACTCTCAATGACCAGAAAAATAGATACTAAGTGTGTATGCTTTTTAAGTGTACTAGGCTAAGGCATGTTTATTTTGTGATGCTATTTGCTTCTCCTTAAATAAACAAGGCTTTATGGCTTCTTTATATGTTTATGCCTCTTTTGCCTGTCATCCAAAAGATTATGAGTACAAGGCAAGACGTTCTACAAACAACCTTCAAAAACTCAAGAACCTTCAAGAATTAATTGAGATATTTAAATTTTTTGCTGAGTGTAGGCAGCTAATTTGACAACCAGTCCCTCTCCCCATTCAACGTGATCCCACCATTCCACCACCCAACACTCAATTCTATAGGTAACCCCTGTGAACTGCATTGCCGCCCAGTGGATGAACACTTCTCAGAAAAGATGCTGGATGCTGTGACGGATGGGACTCCCTGCTTCACCAATGGCAGCAGTCGCAGCCTGTGCATCAATGGCATCTGTAAGGTACCGTTTCACTGTAGCACTACATACAGGAATGAGAACCTGCTTGTATAATGTAGCTTCTTTCACAGTTTTTGCCTTCTGGAGACTCTAATCTCTTTTGAGTTAACATCTTTTTATGTTGTACTTTCTCATGGCTCTATATGTGAGCCTAGGAGGTGGGCTGTGACTACGGGATTGACTCCAATGCTGTGGAGGACCGCTGTGGAGTGTGCCTAGGGGATGGATCCGCTTGCCAGACTGTGCGGAAGAGCTTCAAGGAGGGAGAGGGCTTTGGTAAGAGCACTTGCCCTCTGTACCCTCCGTTGTCCATCCCAGCTATTGATTGTGGACTGATCCTGTCATCACTGCCTGTATCAAGCAAATCTGGTCATTAGTGAACAGTAATCATGTCTGATGTTCATAAATTCACAAAGGTAAATCCTGATATCAAACTATTGTCCATGTCTTTTATTATTTATGGTTAATATACCATGTCATTACTCAGCCAGCAATTTTATACGAAGTGACAATTTTATCCATTTGTTCAGCTGGATATTTCACTAGGATAAGATCCCTTCCTAGAGTTTGAATTAGCAGCTTTCAGATTTAAACCCTGTCCTTAACCCTCATGCTATCTTCTGTCTTTGTCGTGGCATGTAGTCAGTCCTGTACCCAGGCCAAGGTGTCAGTCTTTCCTCTTGTCCTCCAGGCTATGTGGATGTTGCCCTAATTCCAGAAGGAGCTCGGGATATTGTGGTACAAGAAGTAGAAGAAGCAGGTAATTTCCTAGCACTGCGGGGGCAGGATCCAGAGAAGTACTATCTGAATGGTCGCTTCATCATCCAGTGGATGGGGGAGTATGAAGCAGGTGGCACCACATTCTACTATGAAAGGAATGGAGACCTGGAGAACCTGACGTCCCCAGGGCCCACAAGAGAACCCATCATGATCCAGGTATACCTACTAAGATGTACAAGGAAATCAAGAGGGTACTATGCATTGGATTCACCTACACACCTACAGGGTTAATGCAGGTATATTATTGCACTGAGGCAGGGGTTCAACAGGTGTACTATTCCACATGCTCAAGGATGTACAGAGTTCTATAGATGCAGAAATAGAAATTCTGCTGAACTGGCAGTAAATTTTCCCAGATGGAGCTCAGTATAGTTCCTGTATAATGTGACACATTTTATGTTATCACGAAAAAGCTCCTAAGAGTACAACTTTTTTACAGCAGAACTTCAAACGGTCCATTTCTGAAAAAGCCAGCTTTTTCACAGTCTACATCTTTTAATTACCTGCCCAAAATGTACTGAAATTGCAAAATCCAAAATGTCTGCATGTGTCACTGTGACTCCATTGTATAGCTTCTGATCCAAGAGAAGAACCCAGGCATCAAATATGAGTACACCATTCGGAAGAGCCGGAAACAGGAAAATGAGATCCTGGAACCTGAATACAAGTGGAAACATGGAGCCTGGACTGACTGTAGCACCACCTGTGGGGCAGGTGAGAACAAGATTATTCTTTTTTTATTTTATTCAAACACTAATATTTGAAGTGTCTTACAGACTGTTGGGTTTTAAATTTTATTCATTTATGCATCAAGATATATATCAAAGCAGATTGAGTTGTTTGGGTATTTAGCACAGCATTTTACCTGCCCGCTCCTTTAAGTCTTAAAGAATAACTGTAGGTTAGCCTAAATATAAGGCATGAATAAAACTTTTAATGAGAATGTTCTGGAGAACAATCTGGAGGAAAAATAAATGGTGTTTCTTTTTTAGATGAATACAAACTGGTCCTTCATATTTTTTGCAAAAATTCTGTCTGTGAATGAAGAAAGAGTTTGGTATTTATTTTGCTGCAGGTTGTTGTCTCAGATTTTATGTTGGGTCTTGCATCCCAGGGGTCCAGAGTCAGCCAGCACGCTGCTTTGAGGTGGACGTTGGAGTAGTGGAAGAGTCACTGTGTGACTCCAAAATACGCCCTGAAGACCGCCACCGCAGGTGTAAGAAGGTAGACTGCCCAGCAAGGTAAAGCAAGCTTTTACCCGTCAGTTGTTCAAGTAATGATTAACTTTTGCTCTGATGATAATTTGTGCAACGCAAGGTGCATTGATTCCACACTTAAACCACCTATCTTTATTACATTCTTTTAGGTTTTGTAAGATACAGCACTCCAGATCATTCAAGGCTTGGAAATCTCAGCATTCTGTATACAACAGCATTCTGTGTACCCCCCACAGGTGGTGGGTTGGAGGTTGGCAGCTGTGCTCTGCTCCTTGCGGCCCCTCTGGGATGAAGAAGCGGACAGTCCTTTGTGTACGCACTGTGGGAGCCGAGGAACGTGTGCTACACCCCAGCGACTGCAGGCACCTTCTCAAACCAAAACCTTCCCTACCCTGCAACCGAGATGTTCCGTGTGGCTCTGAGTGGGCTGTAGGGCCCTGGAGTCAGGTGCTGTGGTGTTTGAAGACATGAATCTTTATACTTGTGTTTGTTAATGGTAACACTGTGTTGTCTGGATACAAGATACTACTAAACATTGATCTTGGTCTCTTCAGCCCTTTTTTCTTTGCAATAACAGGAGTATTTTAGTGAGTAACACATACCTTTGCAAAGCCTTATTTTAGGGAATAAGGCATATTTATTCCACAAATGAAAAATCCAAATGAGTTACAATGTTCCAAGTGAGTGCCATTTGTAAGTTTACCTTTCTAATTCCAAACATGTTAAAACAATCATTAAGTGCAATTAGACACACAGCACCAGGTGAGAGACCATGGACATAACAATATGCCTTTTTGCTTACACTTGGTAGCTTGCAGATTCCTGCTTGGTTTGTGTTCCTTTTGTAATTCTCAGATGGGCAGCTCAAGGGAGGTTTTTGAGAAGCAAGTGGAGCACCTTTTGTTTGTACTGTAGATCTGAATGAAGATGAACAATTTTTTGCATGCCCTTGAACTTGTTTTGTACATTTTGTCTGCTGTGTTTTCCTTCTCTTAGTGTTCAGTCTCCTGTGGAGGTGGGGTGAAGTCTCGTACTGTCACATGTCAGACAGCTGAAACGCACAAGTGTGAGACCTCCAGCAAACCCCGCTCCAGGTCACTGTGTGCTCTGCAAAGCTGCCCATCTGGAACAAAAAAGATCCCTCCCAATTCTTCCAAACACAAGAGGGTCCACAAGGATCCCAAGGGCCACAAAGAACCCTCCTACAGCACATCCACCCAGGCAACCAAAACCATTGCTGTTGCAACTAGGAGTGCATCAGCCAACATTGACCCGACCATCTCCAACACAGAGGAAAATTTCAGCAATAATGTAGTACGAAACACTGGCAGGCACAATAGCAGCCCGCCTAGTATACATTTAACCACAGCAGAGGATGAGGGAAGCACGCCACACTTCCTGTTGGTATCCAAAAGGACACGCCACAGCTTCAGCAATGACTTTGTCACAGAGGACTCCAACACAGGTAGTGAACGAGACCTCTGGGGGCTCAGGATCACCACTCAAATCCCCCTCAGAACATCCGCAGCATCAATGTACACAATGACACCTGAGGGTAAAACGTCACCACAACCACCATACACCTCCACAGGAAGCTGGATGGAGTCCACCATCAGGCCTACTCCGTGGACCACCCTGAATGATAAACCCTTCATTTTGGTTGCCACTACGGGAAGGCCAGGAACTATTAATTCGGCCTCAGTGGAATCCAGGGGTTCTACCACGAGGCTGTCCCCCACAGAACTCCCACTAAAAACCAGTGCCATCCCCGGATTTGGATCAACTCCAGTCAGCCCATCCAGTTCCACCAGCTTGGATGCTGTGCCCACCTTCAGCACAAACATCTCCTGGGTAGTGGGCAACTGGAGTGAGGTACGTAGACTGAAATTATATTTTTAATTTATACTATTATTCATAGTACTGATGTATCATTTGCTCCTCCCTCGAATCCACATGGCTTCTGTTACAGTGCTCTGCCACATGTGGCCTGGGAGCCATGTGGCGAACGGTGACCTGTAGCTCCCCTCAAGAAGCCCACTGTGCTATTATCCACAGGCCCGAGCCTGCTCGGAGGTGCCATCTGCGCCCATGTGCAGCCTGGCACAGCAGCAGCTGGAGTAAGGTGAGAGTGTTTCTGGGTTCACACCTTAACCAATCTCCGCATGGGAGCCTCTATTGTAACCTTAAACTAGGTGGCTGATGTGAACTGCATGAATTACTATTAGGCTCTTTAAAACGGTATGGTTTTAAGCTATGCATTTAACTTTATTATTCCTATAAACAGTACTAGTAGTAAAAAAGCAACGTATTCAATGAAGTCTTCAGAAAGAAGTGAATGTGTCTGCAGATGAAAGACAAGGGACTGCAGAAAAGGAAGATAAGTACCTAAAACAGGCTGCACTCGTAGTGTTTTGCCATCGTGCTGTCTACTGGTCTTTCCAGCTGTGTCTGAATAATGACCTCAGCTCATCGCAATAGACCAAACTGGTCCACCAGGAAAGCAAACTTCAGGCTACCTATCTCCACTGAAAAGAAGAAATTGACTATCCAGCACCTTTTTCTCTCAGTACTTTCAGAGCCAAAAAATTGTTGTTTTTCTGTCAGTGATGAGGCAGTGTGAATAAAGTATGGAACTGGTAGCATAATGGTTTGAGAAGAGAGATGTATAAATCTATACTGTATTGCCTGATCGTGACTGTATTACTCATGAGTAAGCTACTCAACCTGCTGCAGCAAAATGAGGAATTTTTAAATGTGGACAGATAATAAATTTAGCAACATAATTAATTACTTGATAATTTTTTTCTTGGATAAAAGCATTTGAAATAATATCATAACTGTGAACTGTTACTTTTGATCTTACTGACAGTGTCCAGAGGGATGCCTTGGGGGTGCACGGCAGCGGGAAGTGCACTGCATTGACACCCAGAGGAAACGACAGCTACGGCCCTACCACTGCCAGGCTCTGGCCTATAGACCCTCCAGCTCTGAGCCCTGCTCCCCACAGTCCTGCCAGGAATGGCAGGTCTCTCCTTGGGGCAAGGTTCTCTAGCTAATGCTGCTAACTCTTATTTGTACTAAAGGATGTGCTGTCACATTTAAGGCCTCTCAGGAATGTGTTACTCTTCATATATTCATTTCTATACATATGGGGAGCCATAAGGTGACCACTGCTCACAAGCAATCAAACTAAAATTTTTGTTAGTATAGCTCTGAGCTTATGGAAAATTATCAAATTTATCATTTACCATCAATCAAAATTATCATTTACCATAACCATCATTTACCATTACCATAAGAAATTAATGGAAAATAGTGTGGAAAACCCTGAAAATTTTGTCTCTAAAAACTAAAAAAGATGGTTACATACAATACCCACAAAATTTTATGTGAAATGACATATGGAACAGCAAGAATTGGCTATCAATAATAGTCAGAAAGTGTGCATGTTTGGCAAGCATTAGTTTGCCAGCTCTGAAGTCCTTCTGCTTGACCTTGCAGTGCTCCAGGAGGTGTGGTGAGGGTGTGAGGGAGCGCCTGGTGTACTGCCCAAAACTTGATCACTGTGACCCAAACCAAAGGCCCAATAATTCTGAGCCATGTAACCAGCACCCATGCACACAGTGGAGGGCTGAGGCTTGGGAAAAGGTGAGGTTCAAGCCCTGGAATGGCCTGTGGGAGCCACTCTGTGTGTGTTCACATGACACTGGAGCATCCCGTGTTGAAATTCCAAAAGGCTGTGCACTTGCAAATTCCTGCTTCTTCATATATATAGTTAAATATTTTGTGTAAAATATTCAGTAATCTTCAATACTGTTTGTATTTTTCTGTGCACTAGATTAGCTGACACTGCTATTTGTGTTGATGCTTTCTCTCTGCACCAGTGCTCTGTCACCTGTGGGAGAGGGGTGCAGTACCGTGTGGTGAAATGTGTGAACGATGAGCTGGCCATTGTGGAGAGCAGTCAGTGTGAGAAGAACAGTCGACCTCACAGCCTCCGGAGGTGTAGCCAGCAGGACTGCAGGAGAAACCTGGGTAAGTTATTTACTTTTATATCATTATTTCATTTGATCAAGGTATCTATTGACATTGCTGAATATGATATGTGCAAAAGTTTTTAAGGTAAATCATTCACAGGTCCAGCAGCAGTTGCCCATTCTTTGAGTTGGACTTGAAAAATAAATCAACCCCTATGACACCAGTACTTAGGGAGGATGTAGTAAGCTGTTGCACAGTCCTCGACTTACAATGTACTCAACATATGATGGAATCGCACTTACAACAGTCAACAATAAATAAATAAAAGTTATAACAATACAAAAAATGAAATGGATAAAAATTAACGAAAAAAATAATTTAAAAAAATTATTTCCAGAGTTCTTGAAAGACAAAAAAGAATCTTATAGCTAATCAAAACATGTATATATGAACTTCTTGTAATGTAAACTATACAGTACATGTATGACATCATAATGTAATGATGGCGTCTGGGGACAGCTGAGTGAAAACACACAGTACTACGACATGACTGAGCGCCTGCACCCCTGTGGGCCCTCCCCTCCGCAACTAAACGAAAGTGCAACACAAAATTTTAGTTGTTCTCCCAACAACTTTATGGTATAGAACATAATGACAAGGATGTTGTGGGGTTAATTCCGCACACCTCTTCCCTTTATTGTGCATCTCACAGAACTGATACCAAAAACCCCTTGCATGTGCCACACTACTACTGACAGACCAGTCACAAAAGATCACATCATGTGACCTTACTACAGCTTGCTTTTACATGGCACAGAATACGGAAGTATTTTTAAAAAATTCTGAACTTTCGGTACTTTTCAAAAAGAAACTTTGATAAAGAATACAGTACTGAATTATTTAATAATCATATGGATAACATCCTATAGAGTGGCCAGAAATAAAACGAAATAGGTGAAAAACATCAATAAATGTTTGAAAAGAAGTTACATGTGTTGCATTACACACGTAGAAATAATCACTCTGCTGTGATTACGATCCAGCTTACAACCAAGGCAGCTTGTGACCTGAATGTCGAACCCTAACGCAATTGTAAATTGAGAACAATCTGTATTTGAAAACGTATGGATAACAAACTATACTGTTGAATTCCTTGAGAGGTCTCTTTTGAAATTGGAATGTCAACACTAGACTAATGCCAGAACAGAGGAATTTTAATTACATGGATATCTTACTGCAGTGACTATAACTAACTTCTGGAGCACTGATACTGTTTTTTTTCACCATTGTTGTCCAACTCTTATGATTGTTCTTCGCAGCACCTCGGTGCAACAAGGACAGCATGTCCACTCATTTCTGCGAGAAGCTGATGCTCCTGGGCCGATGCTCACTTAGGTCCATCCAGAAACAGTGCTGCATCACATGTGGGGGTTAACTGAAATAGTTCCCTCATCCTTCCTGTTTGCTGGCCGGCGTTTAGATTCCTTCGCAGAAACCCCACCTCTGTGGACTTCGCCTGCAACAGACTATTCAAGCCCCTGAGGACACTGCATCCCTCCACACACATGCATGCAAGCACATACAAAGCAACAAAACAAACCCTGATCTTTGTATTTTAAGGTGCATCTGTCCATCCACAAAGGTATACATTCCTGAGATTGAGTCGAAATCCAGTCAAAACCTGATGACATGCATAGCCAGTTGTGCAGTATGCAAATGTCTTCCTTACTGTAACAAACCCAACTGCCTGTACAGGCCTAATACAAAACAAACCCAGCTTAACCAATCTCTAACATATGGTTTACAGTAAAACTTCAGTTCACGTGCAACTGGACCTCTGAGATGACTCAGACAGCACATATATGCATCGAGGACAGCACATATATGCATTCTGGCAACTTAGTACAAATTGATGGTGCTAGTTTTTATGAGTCTTACACTGTTCCATTTAGTAGCTTTCAGTGGCTGTTGCACAGCAGTCTGCTTGTACCCTTCCATCAAGTACTGCATCAGTCAGTGAACAAACTGTGTATAACTTCCTGGATTCAGCATGATGAGCCTGTCTGTGAAGACAGTTTGGTGCTATATAAGAATGTTCTGTGTTTACAATGACTAGTCTCAGTGCTGTGATGGCCAAAGAAAGGTACAATTTACACTCACTGCTCTATTGCTGAAATATTGTTATACTTTATGGTGAAATACATGATTATTCAGCTCTAGTTTATTGATTTACTGCATGCATGTGCTTTTTCAAACAGTTTTGGCTCTGGACAGAATGTTAAACCAAAAATGTAACCTTAAGGCCTTAAAATTTATTGTAGAATATAACAAAGAATATGTAAATTAATTATAAAAATATAATTCAGCCCAAACTGAATATTTAAGCTTTGTGCTGAATGTCCATGAATCTAAGAACAGTGTACATGTGTGCTTACAAATTTTATTTCTTCATATCAAAGACATACTAGGGAATTGAAGTTTTTTGATGTTTGTCTGTAGTCTGTTACTATTTTGCCTGTCTATGCTACCTTGTGCTTTTATCTGAAGCAATTTGTAAACCATTTTTAGAATCGCTACAAGCAAAATGCTCCTCTTACACTTGAACCAGACACCTTTAGTGACATTCCTTAAACATTTTGCTCCCTGTGACAGTTCATTAACACACTTTTGAAATTCCACCTGGAACTTAGTTATTTCAGGAGATCTGCAAAACATTATACACAAATGTTACATTTTATTAAGTGTGTTGCATATTTGTGTTACTATTTACAGGGGGATTGTGATGTCTTGGAATTGGACCAGAGAGAACAGTGAACTCAGAAACAATTAGGATTAGTCTAAAGAAACTACAGGGAGACATTGTTTATACAACAAGTCTGGCCTTATAAACATTGTAAACTCCAAACTTTACAGTCTGGATTGGAGATACTTGTCTCTGCACTTTCTGATGTGTTAACCAAGGTACAAAAGCCATCAGATAAATACAACATCAAAACTTTGGTGGTAGACGATTCTAGACTCGGTAAAAACCCAAGCAACTTTTGAAACCTACCTGAAAAATGATCATTTTTAACTCCTCTAGCTTCATCCTCTACACTAGAGGTGGTCCTCAGGGGGACTGTACTCATCTCTTTAACTGTTTTATTAACGTCAGCTTGCAGAGTGAATTTACCTCAAGGGCCTTTGTACCTTGACTACATTGGTCAAAAACTGAACATAAATCATTAAAAATTGGTAAAAAAAAAAATAATAATAAAAATTAAAAAATTGGAGGGACCCTGCCTTACCAGAACAACAAAAAAAAACACTCTTTTGTATTTTTATTGATGTAAATGCTGCAGTTGAAACTGCAATGATTAACACATTAACCTGAAATGAGCGCGAGGTGTTGCTGGCCTTCACTCTCTGGCCTTGGCAACGGGTCTAAGCATTCGATGTGTACATGCTTAAAGAATGACCTGTGCCCAAGTTTGTCTCAATAAAATTTGTTTATTGTATGTTTGTGTGCTTCGTACTGTACCGAGGTGCTTGTCAATACATCAGTGAAATTTCAAACAGCATTGCTGAGGAGTGTTTATTTTAAACACAGACACATATATATTCAGCAATTCATTTAAACACTTGTCGATAAACACCGATCCCGACATCAGTCGAAATCGAAGCCCGCACCATTCCTACATCGTACTCAAGTGCTTCCATCAAGTCACAAACGTGTCAAATATTACTTAACCGAACCAAGTCTCGCGATGTTTTGACGTCACTGAAGCGGGACGTCTGAACGCTACCGTATGTATGGAATCGACTGCCGCTGACGTGTGTGATGTATTGTTATGGTAGCTTTAAATACACATACTGTCTAGAAAATATAGAAGTAGTACAAAATATTAAACCTGTCTAGTTGTATAATTCGTATGACTTTTTTTAAAATCAACAGCAACAAAAACTTTTAGCTTAGCAAATAGCTTTTGACCGTTAATAGTTTAAGTAGAAGCTAACAGTATTAGCATAAAGAATAAAACCGGTAATCATTGCGCTGTCCACGATGGCCGACGTCTCCCTCATGGTCCTATTTGAGGATCAGTCTGTGGAAGTGAGCTACGCAGACGGTTCCCTTCTGCAACTGTCTCCGTGTGGATCTGAGTTCGTCCTGGAGAGGAGAGCGCCTCCTTCGGCCCACCCATTGGAGCCAGGAACGAGAGTTCGACAGCGGAGCCGCTTTGCCACCAGCGCGTACAGAGTGAGTTCAATAGCAGACCTATAGTAATACACAAGTTGTCCAAGAGCAAATCTGTATCAGTAGCCCAACTGTCCAAGAGCAATCCTATAGTAGTACAGAAACTGTCCAACAGCAGTCATACATCAGTGCAGAAACTGTAAAAAACAGCGGAACTGTATCAGTGCAGAACCGTCCAACAGCAGTCATACATCAGTGCAGAAACTGTAAAAAACAGCGGAACTGTATCAGTGCAGAACCGTCCAACAGCAGTCATACATCAGTGCAGAAACTGTAAAAAACAGCAGAACTGTATCAGTGCAGAAACTGTCCAACAGCAGTCATACATTAGTGCAGAAACTATCCAACAGCAGCCCTGTATCAGTGTAGAAACTGATACAGTGAACCAGGGTTTGACTGTATTGTGTTGGTTTTCAGGAATTAATAGTGCAAGCATTGGAATTCAGGAACAGATTTGCTACCTCTCCTTACCTACCCAAGGAGCTCATCCCAAAACACTGCAGAAAGGTATGTGTGGTTGTCTTACTCAATGTAATTTTAAAGTCTGATTTTTTTTTTTTTTTTTTTTTTTTTTAAAATTTGCATAGAGCAACTTGGATGAAGAATGTTTATACTTATTTATATATTGGATTTTAATAAGGATCTAGTCCCTCTGCAATATATTTTCCATTGTTTGTGGTACGTGGATAGTCATTCAATTCTGCATTTGCTGTAAAAAAATAGTTGTTTAAATCGTTGTTTTGCCTTCAGTCTGTCATGAAATAGTTTGAAGGTTTTTGGTTGTACTTCTAAAAACTTTTTTTTTTTTTAAACTGGTTTCAAAGTACTCCTTCATCGACATCTCAGAAGTACAGTGGCCTTCAGCTTCAACTTCCAGTTCTTGTAGTACAGATTTTGGTCCTGATGGGGAGTTGAACATCTGTTCATTGGATGGGAACGCCCGGCTGCTCTTGTCATCCTCTGGAGACGAGTTTTCTGTGGAGTTCCTCTGCAGAGCAAGTCAGAATGAGAGCCAGAATGCTGTCCTTAATGACCCAGAGTGGAGTCAAGCTGCCCAGGGTGTGAGGAGCACAGCAAAAGACAGAAAAGAACTCCAAAAGATGTGGAAGGCTACAACTGCAACAGCCAGGATCACTAATACCAGCAGCACTAGGGTTGCACAGCAGGGTCTTGCCATCTCTGGGCTTGATGATCATTGGAAACAGACATGTGTGCAATTGCTCGTGACTCCACCCAAAGAAGAGCCTCTCTACACCTGGGTCGTGCAGAGTCATTCCTCTTCTTTCCCCCCTCCTTTGTGGTGTTACCCCTTGTCCCTAGCCCTTAGCCATAGGTGTGCACTGCAGGGGGGATCGTTGGATCAGACCCAGAATGAAAAAGGCTTGTCTTTAGCAGCGACTGCAGCACAGGGCAAGATATTTCGCCTCCCTCGAGCTCTCCCGCTCAAATGCTCCAAACCACACCTGCACAGGTCAGTGGTTTACTAAATTGCAGCACTCAGGATGCATGTCAGCTGTGAACAGGTTCCTGTACCTTCATGTATAAGTGGTATCATAGTCTGTACATGGATGTATGAACATCCTGCATTTACAATTCACTTCATGCACACTCTTGAAATATCTAATACCTTCTGGTATCCAACACCACTTCTACTTTAACGTCAGCTGTGTTACTGTTAAGGTGGCGATTCAGAGACTCCCCTCACCAGGGGGAACCAGAGTACGAGTGGTACTCCCAACTGCCCAGGGTTGTGTGGAGCAAAGGTGTACTATACCGGTGCGTCATCGTCTGTCTGTACTCCTCCCTCCGGTCACTACATTCTGCTGAAAAAAACTGCCACTGCACATTTTAGTGTGTTCCAGCACTGGTTTTAATAAATAGTTTTATAATTGTTTTATTTATTTTTTGGCATTAAGAATCTTTAAATTCAATGCAGCTTTTCAACCCAGTCTTGTCTCATTCCCTGATGCAGAGTCAGAAGTTTATTGGTAACCATGGTAGAAGTCTTTCCTGGGGATGGCTCGGTCATTCGCTCCAGCAGTACTGTGCCAGACTGCTTCACCCATTACATCATTAGCCCTACTGGCCAGGTCTGCCAATGGGGTGGGGGGGTGCTAAGATGCAACCATTTCTTTGAGCTATAGAATTAGAAAAATATTATGACAAAAGTCCTTTAAATTCACTGCAAATGTGTTAATCTGATCCTACTTTTGTATTTATTGAAGCCAGAGCTTTTAAGAAAAAGAGACTTGATGTATGTATGATGTAAATGTTTGCTCATTTAACCAGCTACAAAGTAAGCTGAGTACCACACCAGTGGCCACACATACCTGTAAAGCAGGTTCACTTAAAGAACTGTCTGAAATAATGAAGCAGTTTTGTATTGTTTTTTCCACCCTGTCAGCTGCTGGAACTAATTAGTTGTCCCTCCGTACAGCACAAGGAGAAAACTTATTTATTGAGCTACCTCCCTCCAGATGTACCTGGCCAGTTGTACTCCATCAGCTCAGTGGTGACTCAAGCTGCAAGGTGGGCTGTGCAAAGCTGGTTTATAGCAATTGCTCAAGAGTTGTTGTTCTGCATGCATAAAATATCATAGCAGGGTTGTTTTAGTCATATTTGAAGGCTACTCTAAATTAGGAAAAATAATCAAGTATTCTTAATATAGGGTATGTGTCATGCACTATTTTACTGCATGTAAACTGTAGCAGTATGTAGCTGGACTGCTGTTTTTTGAGCTGCATGCTTTTAAAGCTGAAGTTAATAGATGCCCAGCTGCTACCCTCACCTTTGCATGATCACACGCCATCTCTCATACATTAAGCTTGACATATTCCACACATGTTATTATAAATAAAAACAAAAGAAGTCAAATTGATTTGATTGGAGAATAACAAAGTTGCATAGATATTAGAGCTGCTGTTCTGTAGTTGAAGGATCCAGGTTCAAATGCAACTGCCTACTGTAGTACCCTTGAGCAAGGTACTTACTGCTGAATTGCTAAAGTAAAAATTGCCCAGCTCTGTAGATGGATTAATCATTGTAGGTAGCCTAATAGTGTAAGGTACATTGGAAAAAAGTATTAACTAAACTTTGTTAAACGAATGAGTAAATAAATAAGTAGATATGTTGAATCTGATACATGGGATTTTAATAGGATCCTAAAGTGCTACAACCAAAGCAAACACTCGCTGAGACTCTCAAGTTCCTGCTGCGGCGAGATGAAGGTAGGATTGAGGACATGATGTACCTTTTTTTGCACATTTATGTAGAGGGTCAGATTAAGTTTTCTTCAGTTAAACACATTCTATGCCATTTCTGTATTTTTAACCCTTTTTTTAATCAAAGGTCTAAGTCGTGAGCTGTACCTGAAATGAACGGAAACTGGTTGAACCACTTGATATTTTAGCAGTGTGCAATTGTAATACATTTGCAATGTATGCATTGCATGTTTAATGCGTGATATCAAACAAAAATGTTCTTTGCTCTGGTTCCTTTTTAGGGGAGCCTAAATACCGACTCATTGGTTGTGATCCAGGACACTCAGATCCCTGGTGTAGGTCATCTTAAGGCTTTTTCTGATGGAAGTGTCACGGTTTCTTTTACGGACAAGGTCACATTACAAATGAGGTGGAACTTCAATACCAGCACAATGGCACAGGTACAGAGGTTCAGTAATGCCATCAATACATGAATTAAAAAAGAAAAAAGGTCTGTCTGATGTTTTGAATTTTTCATAAAGTAAAAACTATGAATTTGGAACAAATGTGCAGCAACCACATGTACTTAGCCATTGTTCTACATATATTGATCAGTGTTAGCAGAAGCATAGACTTCCTTTCAGTGTGAACTGATGCTGTTTCAGGTAACAGATGGAACCGTTCAGGACTCTGAGAGGGTACATGTGCCATGTGGTTGGTGCTGGATAACCAGCTCTAATGGGCATCGTCAGCTACTCCAGCTGTGGGCAGCAGGACCTTACCAAAGGTAGAGTGGACTCACTCTTCTTCCAGTATACCACTGGTACACCGCAAGTGCTCTAGTAGGTTCCAGTCTGTTCAGAGAGTTACCTGACTGAGTGAAGAGCTGAGCCTCTTGGAAATTCTGTCTTTTCCCCTCAGGCACGTGCAGGCTGCTGAGCAGTTGTGCTGTTGGATTGAACACACAATGCAGAATGACATGAGCCAAGCTAGTGTGCCTGAACAGAGCTGGTAAGAGAAGCAGTGCTTTCATGCATGTAGGGGGAATCTGTGTGTGCTTGTGTTGTTACCTTGTTTGTGTTCCACTGGAGTTAATGCAGTTGATGGACTTTAAACATTTGGTTTGTGCCAACGGCTGATTCTGTAGTCTTATATTTACATTAATTCATTTATCAAACAGTTTTTTTTCTCCAAAGCAACACAACAGAAGTTATTTTTTAGACAGTTTTTCCAAGGTGATTTACAGAACTAGATATAGTGCGCTAAATCTTCCGCATTTATTCACGTGTAGCACACTTGTATGCACAATTCTGGGTCGTAAGTTCACCTGAACCCCATGTCTTTGGACTGTGGAATGAAACAAGGGCACCTGGAGAAAATGCACACAAACAAGGGAGGGAGCATACAAATTCCACACAGACTGAGCTGGACTCGAACCCACATTCAATTGCATTGTCCAAGTGCTGTGAGACCCCAGGTCTAATCAGTGTACCACCATGTCATTTTCCTTTGCCAATCTCTGCATGTTCTATGGTCATAGCTGTAATGTGTCCATGTTTTACTTTTTCAGTATTGTAATATTTTATTCTTGCTTGCTTAAATAATGAACATAAGTAATTTCCTCCCACAGTCCAAAGGGATGGGTTTCACACGGACTGGTACCTCTAAATTGCCCATATAATATATATGTGTGAGTGAATGTGATTGTTTTCCTATGGACTGGCGTCCTTTCTAGAATGTACCCTCCCTCGCACCCTATATTAGGCTCCAGTCCACTGTCACTCTGGTTATTTGCAATGGATGGATACTTTGCATCTAACGCTTGTGAAATCTTTGCACAAAAACACATAGTGTTTTGGTGTTAACTGATTATTTAAAGTGAAAAGCCAGGTCATTTTTGCTCTGCACGGGAGAAATTTTGGAAAATAAGATGGTGAATTAAATGCAGTTACAAAGAAATAAACTCAGAAATGTTCCTATCTTCATCAATTCATATCTTGGATGCTCATATATGAGGTGTAACAGTTTGTGTTTTGGTGCCATAGGTCTGTTGATGCAGAACTTGAGAAGATCAGAAGATTTAATTGTATCCTTTTTTATAAGATGTTTTGCATGAGTGGGGCTCAGTGGGGAGTGTTGGAAGTAAGTGAATTTCAGAACAGAAGAAAATTTGGAATTTTCTCTAACACAAAGCCTCAGGTTTGCTGGAGCACAGTGGACTTCTGAGGCCCTGCACTGTCAGACGGGAGGGGGAAGAACCGATCCCTGATAGCAGCCCCGCCATGACTTCTGCAGACATTAATGAAAAAAGCCTGGCAGAGAACCTGCAGAAGACCTCAAACATCATTCAGAGCATTGAAGCCCATCTGTCGAAGAGGGCCTCTAGCCACAGTGGGGTGTGAGTTAGGAGCTGTGTGGTTAATATGTATGTAATTTGTCTGATTTTTGTAACAGTCTGATGTAAATGGGGTATTTATTCAAAGCAAAGTATTTTGTTTTTATTGATTGTATAAATAGTCAGCTATAGTAATTGGTCTATGTGTAAGACTTATGTGTTCTGATAAGGTGTAAATTGGCAAACATGCAAAATATGTTCATAAGGTAACAACATATCTAAAGAACATTAAGTTGGTAGGTATCTCCTAGCTATCAATTAACTTGAGTTTCACTTCCTATGTAGCTTTTAATAATTCCCTTGTGCGTGTGACGCCACTTGCAGGAACAGTTTCCTGTGTGAGGTTTAGTAACCATCAATAGTGTTGCTGTGCACCAGCTTCTCTAAGACTATATTAACAGCAAAAAGTCTGTTTAATAAAATCTCCTAAAACAAGTAAGTGTTTTTTTTTTATTTACTACATAATGCAAATTGAAATGAAAGCCTCTTATACATAGTGAGCATATATGAAACACCTCGTTTGTGACATTGAAAGTGTTTTTATTTCAGCAGCATTAATGTTTTTATGTTAATACAATTCTCAAGCTGTAATCTCATTATTTTTGCAAATTTCTATAAACATTATTTTACGTTTTTTATATTTTCTGAAAATTGTTTTAAAAAAATCTTCCATTATTTACATAGATAACATTAAGGAAAAGGTAACACCAGAATGATCTTAATCTCTAAGCATGATTCATTTACCAAATTTTGTAGCTTAATATCTTAAATTTATTTCATATTTTTGATTATTACAATATGATAATACAGTAGCAATTACGTTTGTGAAGTTTTTGGTCTTGTGTCTGTTTGTCAGTTCTGTTCAACACTCAGAATACATTTACATTTATTTCTTTAGTTGGATGGGATATTTACTGTAGCAGTTCCTGTTTAATAGAGCAGCTTAGACACAGCCTGTTTTTTTTACACTATTATGAGAAATCCTTCCCAGTGTTTACACCTCTGTATTTGAAACACTTTCTACATGGTACAAGTGTGTAACATGTTTTCACTTTATTAATTAACTGGGGACAATTTGTATATATGTTTCACCATATTTGTGTTTATCAATTACAGTGATTCTTATATTCCTACTGAATTTATACACACTTATATACATACTGGATATGTCTTTCTCACTCTGGCGTTAGGAGCGTCTGACCCAGTGACAGGACTTGAACTCTGGGGACGGCTTGAACTGTGGAACAGGTCCCAGATGCCTTCTGTCTCTCACTCTTTACAAGTGGATCTCTCGCAAATCTACTGTGGACAGAGAGAAGGGAGGTTTTAAACAGGCTGTCCAGGCAACTGAATGTGACCAGGTGCTTCATACAGTGAGTCAGTGATCCCTGGGATCATGGGAACCATGTTTATACAGACATGTTTGTGTTCTGGGTGTGTAGTGTTGTAACAGGTGTAGGATGAGGTGGATCCTGTGTAGTGTAGTCTTTTTCATGTGCTCATTTTTTCATTGAAAATTCCTGGCGGTGTTAACTGTAGAACTTTTTTCTGCCAAGCTCACATCTTGTCCTGCCATGGGATCATAATCATGATAGCATGGTAGTCATATCCAACATAAGTCCATTTTGGTTACAAGAATTTGATTTTACCAAGAGTATCACTTAATACCCCATTTTTGAGGACCAAATTTAGATTTCACACAACGTCCAACACCTATGGAGAATGAGGAATGAAACATACAAAGCAAACAAGTAACCTGTTAATCAAAACAAATTGAAAAAGTAAAACTAGATTTTAAAACAATAGTTCAGGCCTTTGTTAATGAGGTTCTGGGAGACACAAAATATTTTGACTTGGTATATCTGAATGATATCCTGATATGTTCATCTGTTTAAAAAACATATTTTGCATGTCAGGCAAATACAGGCATCCCTCAAGATATGAGTGTTTGACTTACAAGTTTTCCTGTTAACAAATGAAATTTTTTGTGTTCTACAGACTACAAAAACCTGGTCAGGCTTGAACAGTAATTAAATGTTTGACATAACATTTCAATTTATGAGCCAATTTCCAGGAACACATTGAGAATCAATTGTTTGTTAAAGGGGATAAATATCAGTTTCACAACATGACAGAGTGGGGCACAAGGGGTCTCAATGGATCCCGATAAGATCAAGATGCTGTGGTTAATGGGCCTCTGTTGCAGTCAGGCAAAGAGCTGGAATGCTTTCTTGGATTTTCCTGTTTTCACCAAAAATTGTTAGGAACTTAAATACTGTGGCTGTCTCTCTTATAGCGCTCCTATGGGGAAACCCAGGGTGGCTTTCCTAGACAACCAAAGCATGTGCAGGTTTTCAGGATTTGAAGGCCCATTTCATCACTGCTTCGACACAAAAAGATCCAGACCCTGCCCTGCCCTTTTCTGTAGAAATAGGTACATCTGAGGTAGGAGGAGTAGTCCTATCCCCATGCCAGGGAAATCCACCTCCTCTATATCTTTGTGGATACTTTTCCTGAAAACTGACTGTCTGAACACAATTATGATGTTGGAAATAGGGATTTATTGGCAATAAAACTTGCCTTTGAGGAAAGGAGCCATTAACTGCAAGGAGTCACTCATCAGTTATTGTTCTAGCAGACTACAAAAACCGGGACCATCTCCAGATGGCACATCACTTGAACCCAGCCAGGTTCAGTAGGTACCTTCTCTCAAGCCTGTGAAGCACAAACAACTGATAGAACACTTGAAACTATTCTCTCTCCCTCCTGTTTCCTCACCTCCATACAATGGCAGGAAAGGATAATATCAAGGTCCTAGTCCAAAGGCCCAGTGATACTACAATATTCCATGTTTAAAAACCTACCAATGAATCTGACCTAATGCAATTCTGCAAAGAAGAGTGGGTTAAAATTCAGCAGCGAAAAAAATATAAAATTATAGGAATTTTGATTCCGGTTTTTGCTGGTAAAGATTGTGCAATCAGTTTAGTTTACGGGGGCAATTACTTTTTCACACGGGTGATATGGGTCATTTTGGATCATTTATGCTCAACACTTAGAATACCTTTACATTTACACTGTTCCTTAAAAAATGAAGTAATTTTTTTTAAACTATGTTATGTGTTTACTAAGGTTCCCATTTGTCCTATTGTGGAGTAATTGATGAAAGGAGGGTGTCCTGTTATGTTGTGTTGCAATAACTAATATTTAATACTATAATTGTATCCATTTTAATGGAATTTGGGTTTAACAAAAAGGGCGTCAATTCTGGGGCTCAGGAACACAGAAAAATGTTTATAGTAATTATGTCTTTCAGTTATGCAAATTCTCATTATGGACGGGTGTTCAGAAGCAAATTACACTTGTACAATTTGGGAAAACGAATTGATATTAATTGTACTGTTTATATAGCAAAAATCTCTTGTGCATCATTTGTGCATGAAGTATTGGGTTTCACCACTAGAGTCATGTGTGATATGTGATGGCCTAACCCATAATTCTTCCTCAGTATGGCTGCAGCTCACCACAGCTTTGCTTAGAAAAGCAGTGTGTGGTAACATGCAAATGAACATTCAAAACAAATCTGCTGTGTAGTAGTGGTGCTTTACAAATTAGGAACATTTGAACATTTCTGTGCTCATCTCTCTGTCTAAAATCATCAACCTCTGTGCTCTGTCCAAAGGTGAAAATAGAGTCATCATGTCAGACCTCACTGGAGCAGCTGGCTCAGAAGCGATTGTTTCCACCATCAAAGAGAGGAAAATAGCCTTGGAAAGTAATCTGGGAAATAGTCTTCAGAAAGCCCATAAGAAAGCCCAACCTGGGTTAAAATTGAACTCCCCGGTCCTAAAACCGGGACCCCAGTTCCAAAAACCTCCACTAGAAAACTCCTTTTCAGGTGTGGCTGTGCTCCCTAAAGTCCCATCGGGAGTATCTAAGCCCAGCAGGTTTTCAGGAGGATCAAAAAGTTCAGACAATGGGGCCAATGACCCTACCATACTACTTAAACCAACCCCCAACTCCAAAATGAAAAGTTCAGTTGTAGCAGCTGAGACCCAGGCACAAGTGGAGGAAGCTCAGAAACAATTCACAAAAGGCAGCAAAGATACTACCAGTGAAAGCTGCAAGAAGTACACCAAAATTCCAAGCACAGTGCCCCTTGTTTCAGGTCTCCCAAAGCCTCCAATTATCAAGAAGGCGAGTTGCACAGTACAAACCACTTGTGTGGTAGAAAAGGCTCCTGTACCTGGCAGCCAGGGGCCCGTGGATGACCCATCCATGCCCGTGAAAAAACCCCTACCAAACATCTTTGTGCTGGGAAGCCCTTCTCCAAAACCAGAAAGACCACCAATAGTCAACCTCAAAAAGTTCACAGTGGTCAAAGGGTGTGGGAATGACGGTAAGTGTCACCTTTCCTTCTAATCACAGCTCTAAAAATCAACTGTATATATGGTGCTGGACTTGCAACCAGGTTCAGTTTCAATCATCTCGTTGTAAACCAACTTTGTTATAAATCATAAATCCCCTTATGCCATATTATATAAGCAATAAGGATGTACAAACTTCCCTCAATTTACGATGGTTTAGGATCAATGGCTAGATTACAAGTGGAATCAGTTTTAACTTGAATCATACCTATGACTGATTATTTCCATGTGTAGTCCATCATATGGTAAATTCTTTTCAAATATTTGTGTGTTTGTTGACCTATTTTGTTTTATGCATGGCCACAGTATGGTACATTATCCATAAAATTATTATAATTTTATAATTATAATAATTAATAATTTATAGTAATTCTGTACTATTTACCAAAGCTTCTTTTTAAAACGTACAGAATGTTCATAACATTTTAAAAAATACTTCTGTATTCTGTGCCCTACGGCAGTACGATGTAGTAAATATAAGCGATGTGATCTCTTGCAACTGTTCTGTCTAAGTCCACTGACCTGAATGAGTCATCAGTGAGATGACTGATACAGGTCAGGCAAAAGTGGTGATGTGAGTTCAGTGCTGTGAGATGCAGGATAAATGGAAGACGTGCTGAATTAACCCACTGTGTCCGTGTCTTTGTGTGATATAACACTGTTGAGAACAACTAACACTATGTGTTGCCCAATCTTTTTTGTTGTGGGAGGGAGGGAGAAAGGAGAGGGTGGGCCGTGGTGCAGCAGGCATGAGAAGACGGTTTCTGGCTGTGCATGGGCAGGGTGGGTGTTTAGTGCAGTCTCATACGTTCACCTTAACCAGAAAAAAGAAGAAAAAGAAACCATTAGTGAACATATGTTATATTTTGAGAACTACTCGTATTTATTGTTACTGCGCAAATGTGGTCATCATAGCTTTACGGTTAGTATGCAATTATGTCCCCATTCATACAGCTGAGTTTTTGCTAAGACAATCTTGGCTAAGAAGTAAACCTGTACTCAATATTATAGCCACATATCACGAGAAGTTAAATAGTAATTAACCTGTTGGCAGCCACTGAGCCGCAGACCGTGGGATTTTATTGCATTATGGAGTATGCTAGCTGCAAGTTAGTTGTGTGGTAATTAGATGCTAGTTCTGTTGTAAATGCATGCTAGTTGCATTTTAATTGTATGTTTCAAGCATTGAATCTCTACAGATCAAATTGTATAAACGGCTGATTGTATGATGTGTTTATATAAATCTCATAATGTGGTTTGTTTCATGGTTGACCCAACACTCCAGGGCTCCTGAGGTTCTACATTATCCTGGAAAGTACCCAGTTTTTAATCAAGGCGAGGGCTGAAACCACAAAGACTCTCGTGTTGAGTAGCAGTTCTCTGAAACCTAACCAACGTGGTATAACTGCAACTTAGTTGTAAATAACTGGTGATCTCTGGCCTACAGTTGACTGAGTCTGAAACACAACCAGTGCTTCCTCCGCTCCGCTATTCAAGTTCTTTTCCTGTATTCTATTTTTCAACGTTATGCATGAGCAGAAGACAGGCCTCCAGAGTTGTTGCTGTGAAGAAATAAAGAACAGAACTAAGCTGTGAAGGAAATAGGTATGAATGAAGCTGTGGTATACAAGCAAAAATTTGTATTTACAATTTTTGTGTTGTTTTTTTTTTTAACAGACCCTCTGCAAAAATGGGCAGGCTCTACCCTTCCAAACCTTCTCCATGGCCCTCATAAAAGGTCTCTGGTGACAGCCTTCTCTTCTCAGGCCCCTGGAAGGTGATAAATGACAGACAATATTCTAGCCACACTTTAACACAGTCGTTTTTAGCAGTTCTGTGGCAGCTGAACCTCAGTTTGCTTAGGGCACCAATAGGCGATGCGTACATGGTTTTGTTGTTTTTGCAGCCTTAACCTGCTTCACACAGGAAGACCTCCAGCATTACATTACTAAACTCAGTAACCACCCCAAATATTTTTCTTGCACTGCATAAGCTGTTGAAAAAAGACTTACTATTGCTTATACATCAGAGGTTACAGCAGTGGTACCCTTAGGTATGCTAATTACTCTGACCTACCAAAGAAGGGAGATGTTAGTTATTCATTTAGCAAAGTAATGTAAGTACCTTAGTCAACGGTACTACTGCTCCACTATAGACTCAAACTCAAGTCTTTAAAATGCAAGGTAGTAGCTCTAACCACTGTGCTAACTGGTGCCCCATCTGTAAAAAATCCTGTTTCTGTCTCGATGCCTTTAGTTGAAATCATCTACTAAGCAGACTGTGGACAGGTGGTTACCTTAGCCTAAAACAAATCAAAAATATGAGGAAAAGTAATGAAAGACATATAGAAAGACAATTAACAGTATATAATATGAATAAATGTCATTTACACAATGCAAATGCAAATTAATTTATAGTAACATATGAAATGGAAAAGACTCCGCAAATCATTTTGCTGTTTTTGTGTGGCTTTGCACCTAGAGCTCTGCCTGAAGCTGAAAACAGCTGCAAGAATTTTGGGGTCAAGGGTCATCCAACCCTACTGGCCCTTGCAGGTAACACTCACTAACACACTCTTGTTGGGGGGGGGGGGGGCCTGT
>UFQX01000856.1:14783-43264 GCA_900497675.1 Arapaima gigas | reverse complement strand
ACACTATTGGGGGGGGGGGGGGGGTCTGTAGGTGGGATTTGAGTAGAATGAAGCAAAGGAACTGGATTTGAAAATTACAGCATGGTTTCCAAAATTGGGGGATGCAAGTTGGCACTGGAGCTACAGGTTTTGTTTATCATGGCAGGGGATCCCTTTTGCTTAAATCAATTTTAAAGAGGGGGGGGGGGGGGCTGCCATATGTATAACATGTAAAATAAGGCTGGGAATCTTTGATCTAGAGGAATTTAAAAACTAATCTGTAAAGGCCTTCTCCAACCGGATGATTAATAAGATAGACCTTTCTCTTATATATAACAGAAGCTTTGTTTGTCTGATAACTCCTCTGCCCAGACCTGATATTCTGAGTTTTGCCTCTTTAATCCTATTTCAGTGTGCGTATAGTACTAGAGGCTGCAGTGACAAATTGATACGTCAATATCCATTTTGAATTTTCAGAATTATAAATGGTAAGAAACTTTGAGTGATTCCTTATGTCTTGTTTTGCTCTCTTACAGGACATCCCAACATGGTATCTAAGGTAGGGTTTAGTTAGATGATTAGCTACAGCATCATGGTATGATAATATAATTAATAAAAACTAAAAAATAGAACATGACATCAAAAGTGGGGAAGCACAAAACTGGTTTGAAAAGAACAGGGCTATTTTTCCACAGTTTCTGTCAGTTAGGTCACATGTCATAGTGCTACTTACAGTTATGTACTCATTTATACAGCTGGATAATTTTTATTGGAGCAGTTTGACATAAATACTTTACTCAAGTGTACAACAGGATGTGGGCTGTGAACCTGGGTCTTTCAAGTGCAAAGTGACAGCTGTAACTCAACCAATTTCTCAGTGCTTAGGACTAAACCAAGAAACTGGTGCTGTGTTATATTGTACACTTATCCCTTGTTATGTGATCATAGTACGCTCTCTCTTGAACATTGACCAGGTATCGAAAACCCGGATAATTAAATTACTTATTTCATTATTTGTTACGGAGAAAAAAATCTAATTTGTTCCAAGCCCATCCCAAGTTCACCCTAATATGGCCCTAATAACTGATGCCCAAATATCATAAAGGAAAAGGTTATTTAAAATATTAAAATAGGATTAGTAATAACGAACAGCATCATATGTTAAAAATTCTGATCGCATAAAGTAAAATTACTGCGATGGCGTGCATGTATTGGCTTCAGGAAGACAAAGGCTGGTATGCCACATTTAAATGAAGGTATAATTATAATCCAGACTGATTCAGATACTTAGAATTAATATTTTCAAACAAATGAAAAACCGGATATAGAGAGATTTAATAATAGATACATCTTTTATATTCCAACCATAATAACTTCAGAGATTACCTGAAACTACCTTGTCCTAAAGCACTGCATATAGATTAGTAATAGAATTCCTGTTTGCCTCATGTTTTCAAGCTGTGAAAAGATGATCAGTCAATTTTGCTGTTGGAGGTAAAATTGTCAGGCTATATTTTTTCTCTTGTTTTTTTTCCAGAATGAGGCATTGGATACGTGTGCGGATATTGAAACAGTGAGGTGAGATAGCTTAGCATGATTTCATTGGAAGATGCTGAAGATGTCACTTTTCACCATCTGCAAAGTACACTTAGCCTTTATATAAAGGGGGCCTGTGCAAGGAAAAACCCTATCAATACCTTAAGACGATACACAGTACACCCTGTTGCGTACAACAGGCTTATTATTCAGGATACCAACATTTTTGCTCTAGTATGTGGCCATGTTCTTTTTTCTTCTACAGAAAAAAAATATTTACCGTCTGCCTTTGACAGACCCTGTGCTTCCACCATAATAAGGGAGGTGTATGCAGGTTCCATGTGCTCATCTAGATTAAACTCTAATTTGCTTTGCGACTCCTCTCTCAAGCCTGTTTTTACATCAGACGGGGTGGAAGGGGCAGGACTGAAGGTTCCAAGAGGATCATTGTGCTGTATTTATGGCAAATAATATTTTTATGACACATATTATTACATAGCCTTATATCTTGGTGCACCTTAATCACAAACGTTTAGGATGGTTATGACTAATTGTCTTTATTCTAAAAACCATAATTTTGATTTTTTTTCCTACACTATTCCCTCTGTCTGATTTTGTTCTAAATAAAGGCATTTCTGTATTCATTAAAGTTCTTCAGGTGCTTCACTGCCAGATAACACCAAGGAATTGTATGATGATGTGGGCACCCCAGACTTTCAACTACCCCCCCCCCCTACCAAGTAGGTCTCTTTGTACAGACTGGTGCAACAACGCCGTTTACACTCACACATCTCGAAGGGTAAAACCACTGCAGTATGTCCATGTGTCTGAACTGTGGTCTCACAAACTCTTTTCTCTCAGTCCCCGGCTCAGGAATCCCATAGACAAACATGAAGTAATGGATGTCAAGAAGCAGCAGAAATGTGAGAAGGAAGAGAAGGAGTTCAGGAAGAAATTTAAAGTAAACTATATTTTCTTGGGGTTTGCAGGGCTTGTGTGCTACTTGTGATGAACCTCCTTGAATACATGGACCCCAGCATGGTCTGGCAGAACAAACAGTAAAATCTGGAGATGATCGATATTTTTCTTTCATGACTAGTGTATTTATTTACCCAATTACAAAGCAAAACAGCTGAAATATTTACCACAGTTGTTCTGCCTAAATACCTTCCTCAGTAGTTAAACAGTAAATATTATCTTACACACTTTTGCGTCCTGCTCACTAATACAGTGCCAGTATTCTCTGCTCTCTACTCATAACAGTTTGAGGGCAAGATCAAGGTGCTCTCCCAGGTGGCTGTTATTCCTCTGTTGACCTGTAAGAAATTGGGAAATAAGGACCTTCCACTAAAGCCAGGAGAGATGATAGATATCATCTCAGGACCTGTAGGCAACAAGCTCATTGGTCGGAATCAGGACGGGAAGTGTGAGTTATTATATTAAAAATCCCTCTTTTGAAATAAAATATAGAGTATCATTTTTTTCTGAGCTACAAGGCCATCAAAAATCAAATGGGTAGAAACAGCCAAGATGTTGCAGCTGTAAACTGGCATCACTGTGGTAACAATATGCAGTATTAATGCAATGAAAGTCAAGCATAAAGTTTTAATTTTTTCTGTTTCTTCTTTTTTTAGTTGGATATGTATCAACAAGTGACATTGTACCCTTGTAAGTTTATTTTCTTCAGTTTTATATATTGCCATGTTTGGCTTGTAGTTGCTTCAGTGTTTTAAAACTGCAAAGTATGTCTTTTCTGTATTTTAGAAGAGAAATTCAAAACAGAAAATATATGCATTTCCTTGTGTCTATATATCTCTGAGTTGTTAGTCTAACAGAAGAAAAAAAATTTTTTTAAATAGAAAAACAAATTAAATACAAACGGGGAAAAACCCATCCACAGTTTTACTACATGGAGTTTCTGTTGGTAATGTTACATGTTTGGGTTTTGAAGGAAATTTCCTTGAAATACTGTATTTGCACATTTTATTATTTTTGTGAATAACAAATTCAGTTGAATCTATTTATAATTTAACTGTTCCATTTACTATAGTACTTATTATATAAGAGTTTATATATTAGATATCTTTTATATTGCTCCTGTAGTTAAAAACAAAATTTATAAAACAAAAAGTTTTATATATAAAGGCACTTTAATAGGTCTAATCTAACTGGAAAAATGTCTATTTCATACCAAACAGGGATGAAATTTATGATGACGTAAATGAAGGTATGTTACAGAAAGTTTTTGTTACAATACTGGGGAGCTGATCAAGGGGAACAACATACAGCACAATATGCAAATACATAAAAATGATACACACAGAAGGGTGTGTAACAGAAACAGTGAACATATTGGGTGTTGCTGATTTAAGACATGATAATCAGACTGCGTAATTGTGCAGAGAATTAGCAGAGTACTAACTAAATACTTTCAAGCATTGTAAGTCATAACGTGTCTCATGATTTGTTTTAAGAATACAATAAAAGGTTATAATTATGTCTTTTGTGTTTAACAGGTTACATCTACGACAATGACTGAGTGGGAACTTTGGTTTTAACACATACTGCAGTTGAATTATGTTCATGTCACTGCTGTAATTGTTTGATAAATCTTGTGGTAAGGCAGTGAGGAGAAACAAACTGAACAATAAGATATAGCAAAAACAAGACCTGTTTTGCATTTAGCCAAAACAAATAATGTGAACAGAAAACTAGAATTCCTGTTGAATACCTTATATGCCAGAATTTAGGGGCAAAGAAATAATATGTTAACTGCACCCTTCAGGTACATGAGGTACTGCTCAGAATTTACTGAACTGAATAGTTTATTATATATATATGTGTGTCTGTGTGTGTGTGTGTATTATATATATATATTCTGCTTAGCTATAACAGGAAAAATTTAACCTAGGCATCTGAAATGTTATTGCCAAAATAAACTTCAACCTATGTCCAAAGTGTTTGCCTTATTTTGGTCTTTGTTTATGAATATGAAGGTGTGTATATATCTGCGTCCGAGGACTGACTAATGATCTGTGTAATCCATTTATATACAACATATGTTAGTTAAAATGGACAAATGGATGAAATTATGCATGATTTTGTCTCCAGGATCCTCATCTTTGATCAGATTTACAGTTAATTGCTTGGACACTTACGTGTTTATATGCCACCGAAATGTGATATGTTAGAGGCAACGGACCGTTGACACTAAAACAAAGCGAAAGTTTAAATGGTACCGATGGCTGCAATACTGCAGGGGTCCACTGAGTGGCACTGTCCGCAATGCTCGGACAACACAGGGTCTTGGCTAAACCCACGTTGCGGACATCAACAAACCCGTACATTCCAATTCACCATATAGAAGTTAAAAAAAGGGTTAGTAATGCACACAGAGAGAAATCAAAGGATGACCTGATTATTTATGGCTGCAAATGCAATTTGTTAACCATCAGTCTAAAATTTAAATCTATGTGTCCGTTTAAAGTCATGAATGACAGAAGAGCTAACAGAAAAACTAGGTGTACGTAGTGGCTACCAACATGTTTTTATCAAATTTCATTTTATTTTTTAATAGATGTCAAGGGCTTTTAATGACGTTTTTACCAAATTTCACCGTGACAGTCCTTAATTTTCCAGTTCGGTTCGGCGTATGAATATGGGGAGAAGGCAAAATCAGCATTTGATGCATATTTGAAATATTTGCCAAAACTAGTGAAAACGTGCAGCTTAAAAGGCTGGAGGGCAAGGTGTGTGTCCACTGAAGTGGGCTGCAGGGGCTTCACAGGAAGGTCCTTGTATGGGACCTATAGTATGCTGAGTTCCAGTGGTGGTCAGAGGGCCATGAAAGCTTTTATTGAGGCTGCAGAGGACATCTAAATGACTGTGGATCAGGAGAGGAGGGCAGTGGGAAGTGGTTTAGCTAAAGTATTTGCCCCCCTACTTGGCAAAATTATTCACAGCATTAACCTATAGCAAGCTTGGCCACGTGCCTTGATGGAGAGAAGAAAGTCACAAGGACAGACTCCATGATGCAACATTTAACACAATGCAGAGGCAAGAAATTGGAGCCAGGAGGTGTGGAAAGCTTGCAAGGCTGTCTTGCAAGCTTTCAACGTGCAAGACAGCCTCTATTACTCACAGGGACGATGCCAATCCCACCAGCAACACACACACACACACACACACACACACACACACACACACACACACACACACAGTCCCTTCTGTTGAACACATTCGCAACATTTCCGGAAACTGTCTGCACTATTTACGTATCGTTGCTAGCCTGACCCCAACGGGTACCCTTGAGTAGCATGGGACCTGATGAATATTAATAAATGACATAAAAGAAACAGGTTGACGACAAATTAGGTTAGGCTTTATTTTATTGTATTTATTTTGCAGTGCAGTAGACATGAGGAACTGTGGCTCTCCCAAAATGCACTGCTGCTGTATGTGTGGAAAAATGCATGTGTACTAGCTGTTGTGGGGAGTTATTTTGTGGACCCTTTGTGTATTTAATGAATTTTCAACCTTTGGTGTGTGTTGCTTTCTGTGAGTGCTGGTGTTTACCATGCTGTGAGGTAATAAAGCTTGTCTTCCCACAGGCCTACCTCCTCTGTCCCTCATTTGCAAAGCCATAAACAACATGATTGCTGTTGCTGAAAAAAACATGGTTGACAGGAAGGGTTGTAACACACCCTGACTCACCCACAAGTCCCTACAAACAATCATTTCTTTGGCACCCTCTTTCTGTCTGGCACCTGAAGTCTGCCCCCAGTACAACACAGGCCATAGGGTCAACATACCATTACCTGGACAGAGGCTTAGGCCTGATCATCCCTAGCTAGGTTGCCTGGGTGATGGTGTCTGATGTTGAAAGGCCCAAAAACACTTTGTGTCCTCAAGTTACATCACTGATTCAAGGTTCACTTTGCTGTTATTCTCGCTTCTACAGATGTACAAGAGAGAAAGATATTTATTTTCTCCTGGACCATGGTGCACAATACACTTAACAAGCAGCACAAAAAAGGACAACACAGACAAGCTGAGGTAAACAGAAAAATAAATAAAGATGAACAAATAAAACAGTACACAGATACATATGGACAGAAAATAAAGGTAACATTCAGAAAATATGATAAATAGCTTGAAAAGAGTAGTGCAAACAGTCAAAACAGTCAGTAGTGATGGTGTGGGCGAGGCAGTCAGTGGTGGTGGTGGTGATATGTCCCTATGCTGTTCAGAATTCAGCAGTATGACAGATTGTGGCAAAAAAGCTGTTTCTGAGCCTGATGGGTATTGGTCTGCAAGCTGCAATATCATCTGGCAAAAGTGAAAACAGATGAGGGAGAGGAGTCCTTGGAGATGTGCCTGATACACTGCTGGTTGTAGGTGGTCTAGGTAGTGGGCAGTGAACTCTCAGTGCTAGACTAGGCAGTCTTCGCTGCATGTTGCAGAGCTCCCTGGTCAGAGGCAGCACAGTTCCTATACCACAATGTGATTGTAGGAGGTCAAGAGGCTCTCTGTGGCACATCTGCAGAAGCTGGTGTGGATGGCTTATGGAAGTCCAGTTCATTTCAGTCTCCTTAGAAAGTGGAGATGCAGCTGTTTTGTCTTCACCAGATGAGTTGTATTCTGGATCCAGAAGAGTTCTTCTGTGACATGCCCCCCGAGGAGCTTAGACTGCTGAAGCACCAATGCACATAGGAGTGTGAGCATCTTGAGTCTTTCTGAAGTCAATCATTTCCTTGGTCTTGTTGACATGGAGACATACAATAAATTTATGTCTTTGTACCAAGCTACAAACTGTTTTAGTTCCTCTTTGTGGGTAGACTCATTGTAGTTGATGATGAGATCTACAGCTGTGGTGTATCAGCATACATGATGATGTCATTGCTGCTGTATTTGGCAACACAGTCATGGGTTAGAAGGGTAAACAGCAGTAGGTTGAGCACACAGCCTTGTGGAGGGGCTTTGTTTAAGACAGTGGTGTGGGAAGTGTTGCCATGGATTCTCGTGACCTGTGTCCTGTTGGTCAGGAGGTGTGGGGTTCAGTTGCACAGAGGAGTGTTCAGACCCAGCGAAAACAATTTTCAAACCAGATAATAGATGATGATGGTACTGAATGCTGAGCTAAACTCAATGCATTTGGCATTCAGACGTAACAGTCATTCCCCTCCAGCGGAGTCAAATGTCCTGTTGTGGTGATGGCATCCTCAGTGGATGAAGAATCCACTCATCCTCAGTTGAACTAATGTGGAGAGTTATACACAGGCCAGGATGTGTATAACGTGACAAGTCTTTCCAAACACTTCATAATGACCGAGCGGAGAGGTACTGATGGCTCAGGCTGTTGTTCCCAAATGCTTCAATCTCCAGGTTAGTGTGTCCAACTGCAACACGTGTGTCATAAAAATAACATAATTTAGTATAAAATAAAGAACAGAAGTACAAACAAGTAGTATAACTAATGAAATGAAACTTCAAAGGAGTAAAAACCAAAACGAAGCAGAGAATGTGAAACCAGTCATATGGTTAGTAAATACATACTTAAATGCTTATTCAGCATGTATCTTAAATCTTGAATATTGCAGTGATTCGCTTATACTGCTGCTTGCAGTTAAATTCTACGTCTTCCGTACTGAGTTAATTTCCTATTGACGTATTTGTTGCGAATAAGGGTTTATTATAAGTTCGCTAAAGCATATTAAAAGCTTTGAAGGTAAGATACGTATTAATAAGAGAGAAGGGATTAATATCGTCTCACTGAACAGCAGCAGACTCCGCCGCTCCAGGGACAACAGAGCTCAGCCCACGTCTCGTGCGCAGTCTCCCGCGGGTAGTCTGTGACCTCCGGCGACGCTATTTCTCTCGCGATACTTCCCGTTGTTTCCGGTGTTGTGAACGTCCCTGGAAACATGGCGGGCAGCATCCGCGGCCGTCCGATCCGGAGTCTTCGGATGCGAGGTGAACCGGGAGCTTGTATTTGAGCGGCTGGGCATAGTCCGACCGCGGGCGGGTGCCCGCTAAACTTGCCGCTGTGGGATGGCGCTGCTTTTCGTGATAACTGAGACAGCCGTATCTCTGTTTTGACAGGTCGGAATGACAGCGGGGAGGAGAACGTACCGCTCGATCTGAGCAGAGGTGAGGAGCGGGAGACTGAGCGCAGAGCGGGGCGGTTTTGTGCTCTTTATTAAATATTACTCTTATTCAATACACTGCTGTGATTGTGCTGGGGGGGACAAGGGGCAGCGCCCCGAGCCGGGGGGGTTAGTCCGTGTTCACTGCGGCTTTGCGGGCTCTTCATTCGGACACGGCCAGCGGATGCTCCGTGTTGTTTTCAAGAGCTCGCTGTGGCTCCGCTGCCCATCGGTCGCTCAACGGAGCGGAGACGTGTCGGCTCGGCGGTCCGGGGCTCTGCCGGACGGCTGCAGGTTTGTGGCTCTGGGGTTCTGGTCTGCCGGGTTGTTTACCGGGGCGGCGGGCGTTTATACGGACAGCAGACGGGTTGTGTGAAAGCTATCACACGCCGAGCGCCACATCCGGAGGAGCGCGGAACCGCAGCGGAGGGCCGGGCCGGGCCAGCCAGGGTTCGAGCGGCCGGAGGCTCCTTGTGGCGGGGGCGGGGGCGGGGGCGCAGGCGCTGAGGGCCGCTGCGACGTGCTGTTCGCCTCCCGCGGTGTCTGTCTCAAGCTGAGTAGGGCGACGCCTAAGCAGTCCGCCGCGCCCCAACGTTCGGGGGATGAAAATAATATAAAATGCCCAAGACGACTGACACAACACTGCTAAAAATACCATCCGCCCCCTCCCGTCCCCTGTGTCGTGGTCCTCGGTGCTCCACCCCGGGGCTGCACTGTGGAGTCTGCGGGGGAAACGGACTCCGTGTTCGAGACGAACGATCAGGCTGGTACTGCTAACACATCCACAGTTATTCACAAGAATATTCCCAGCAATATTTACACTACAGCCAAATGGCTATGATATCTATTCACTTGATTTATTTAGGGTTCTTGCAACGAGTTACTACAGTAGAACTGGTGTATAAACGGGTACGTCAGCTTAAAGCTGACTGTGTACTGTAGTGCCTTGCCTTGGAGAAAAGATAAATACAGGATGATGATAATAATAATAATAATAATAATAATAATAATAGTACATGTGGGATCTGATTTTTGACAGTAAATCTGATTTAACTTGATTTACAATGACCTTTGTCTCAGAGGATGAGTAAAACCACGTTCACAGACTCGCAGTACCAGCAGTTTAATTACTTTTGAAATAAAAGTAATTCGAAAGATTACTTTTGAAATAATTAGATGCCTATTATACTTTTTAGATTATGCTAATCTTGGAATAATTTACATTGTATACAATACATATATTATAACACATTATTTTACATATACTTTTTCAGCAATTTGGTTCAAATCCCTACTATTCAGACAAGTCTGTTTATAATTTTTCAGCTGGTGATATTATGTGATCACTAATATTAATATTAATATTGGAATTTGTGAATTAAATGCTGTATTTGATTGCTGTCCTGCTGGATATTGCTTTTATGTGAAATATTTTTACATTGTGGTCTGTGTAGAGCAGAAGTCAATGTTTTATAATAATAATAATAATAATAATAATAGTTCATAGCAGTTCAGAAATATTCTCATTTTAAGGTGGTATGTGGATGAGAACAGATTTCCAACATTCTTCCAGTTTTTCACAAAAAGGTTATATTATCTTTGTTATTATTTTATTACTTCATTATTATTAGCAATATCATTCCTTAGCTAACCATTATAACCAAATGTGCCAGTTTATACAGCAAGTAATTTTCCTGGATTACTGCACATTTTGGTGTATAAGTAGGGTATTGCCTGGGACTTCAACCAGGAGTCTTTAGGGTATGAGTTTTTGTCAACTATGATGCCATGCAGTGTTTTATTTCATGCAGAATGCAGTAATATATGGCTCTGCTCAGTGGTCTTATGATGGTGCAAAGAGATCAACATACCCTGGGGTTTTATTAAACTTCACAACTGAGTGCTCTGTTCAGTGCTGTCTTTGTGCATCTGCCATCACAAATAGCACCTCTTAAGTGTGTAAACATGCATGTATAACTGCATTTATCAGTGTATCTATATCATATTTGTGTGTCTTCATCACCATTGACAGCCATCATTCTGTATGCCACTTTAGATGGATATGCATCTATCTTAGCATGGTATTTGGATATGTTGCCTTTGTCTTTTTAATATTGCAGTGTGACTCAAGAACTCTTATATTTAAACAGGTCATTGTGAGGCTGTATCCTGTTGTTTGTGTATTTGTAAACAAAATTAACATCTTGTCAACTTTTAAAATGTTGTGAAAAGGGTTGTCTCATAATTGTTTTTTTATGTTATGTAGTTGTATTGTGTGGAATATCTCTTTAAAAACAAAACAAAATGACTGTGTCTTGGAGTTGTGAGTCATCGTATTGGAGCCGCGAGTAGCATTGGTGCCTGTGGGTCATCGTGTTGGAACAGCAGGTAGCACTGGTGCCCTGTGTCACCTTGGCTGTGCGGTTCACACTTGGGTTTGACTCACTGTGTGGAGTTTGCGTGTCCTTCCTGTGTGTGTCAATTTTCTCCAGTGCTCTGGTTTCTTTTCACAGTCCAAAGGCATGTGTTTCAGGTGAATTGGTAACTGGTGTGTTTGGTGTGTGACTGCCTTTGTGATAGACTTGCAGCCCTTCCAGGGTCTACTTTGCCTTATGTCTTGTATATCCTGAATAGACTCGAGGTCACTGTGACGTTCCAGTGGACGAGGATGATCGTAGCCAAACTAGCCATTTCATATTTTTGATGGGTTACCATTGTTTTTTTTTTTTTTTTTTTTAAATTGAGTTGGGTGCTGCTTGGAGGTGTGTCACTTATTTTCACCCTTCTCATCAGCCTCTTTTCAGCTGCAGTGAATAAAGAGAGTGACAGGTCTACCCAGAGCGCTCAAGCAGGCAGGGTTGTGTGCTGGTTAGACATGAACTGATTAATGGAGGATGTCGGTCATTTCTCTCCTCCTGCTGTACTGATTTTGCGAAGCGTGTGCATAAATGCACACCACAACGAGAGCAAAAACCTTGTTCAGCAGACTAGTGAATACTCACAGCCTCATCTCCACTGCTCCCATCTTGGTGAACATCATAGGATGTGATCATGGAGCCTTGCCAACAAAAATAATCTCCCTACATCTTCCATGGTGCTTTGACTGAGTATATTCTTCAGTGATGACTCCTAGTTGATAACTGTTGGATTTGCTGCCGTCATTTTTTTAGTGTACGATTCACTATGCATCGGTGTGAGTGTAACAACCAACTTCTTTGTTTCATGAGTATACCATGAATTTGTTTACTTTGCAAGCATGACCATTTTAACTGTTACTTTCCTGATGGTTGCAGGCTAGTTGAGGGTTAGCTGATCTCATCTATCCCTCCGTACAGTATTTTTTCATGGCTTTTCTGCCAGTCCTTGGCAGTTAGGACACCTTTGACCCACTGTGTTTACATGGTCAGTGTGAGTTTGGTCTGCTGTTTCTGCCCTGCTTGGCCAGTTCCTGTCAGCAGCTAAGAACTCACATGTAGAATTATTGTAGGCAAAAGGTTTATTCCCAGCAATTTATTTTTTTTATCCTTGTGTGACATTAAAGCAGCTTTGGGGGGGAAAAGGTGCCATGAAAATATAGATGGTAGTGTTGGTGCCTTACAGGCTGCAGGTTTGTATGAGGGTTCAAACCCCACTAGGTCTGTGTCTGTTAGCTTGCATGTTCTTGCAGTGTTTTTTGGCAAGGGTTTCCTTCCACAATCCAAAGGATGTTATCCTTGAGTAACTTTAGTACAGATGTCCCCCCCCCCCCAATGGTGATATAAAGGGTAGTGCTGGTGTCTTAAAGTGCTGGGCTAAATATTTTGATGTGGGTTCAAATGCATCTTGGTCTGTGAAATTGCATGTTCTCATTGTGTTTTTGTGTGGGTTACCTCCCACAGCCTAAAAGGTGCGTGTAGGGTGAATTGGTGACTAAATTGCCCAAAGCATGTGTATATAATATATTTCCAGTATAAGGCTGAATCTCCGTGACTCTGCAACAGACAGCAGTTAGTGATAATGCATTGAAATGAACAAGCGTCCCTCAGGTTATACAATCGTAAGCTTCAAAACTACTTCATAAAGGTTGGTGACCATTTTGATTCATCTGGCTACCACATTTACAGGTCCTTGACTTATCATTGGTGGATTGAGATGGAGTCTTTGTGATTTTCTGTATACAGGCTATATCTACTTTATTCTATCTATGCTTTTATGACATGCTGCCTAGAACATACCTTAAGTGACTGCAAGCTATGGCACTTGGCAACCCCCCAAAGACTCCTTTGCACCATTTATTAGACTCCAGTGTCAAATGGATGCTCTTCCATCTCTGTGGTGCTTAGTTTGTAGCATGCTGTTAATCTGTTTATACTTGAATGTCAAGGTATCTGGGCAACTGCTGGGCTCTGTGACCATTTCTCTTGATCTGTTCCCTCACAGAAGCATCTGACAACCTACGTGAGATCCTCCAGAATGTCACCAAGCAGCGGGGCGTCTCGAACATGCGGAAGCTGGGACACCTGAACAACTTTATCAAGGTGGTCTCTTTGTATAAATGCTGTTAAGGGCAAACGTGTTATAGTACACTTGATTTAAGGGGAGGTGCGTATTACTTGCACCTAAAGTGGTAATGCTGTTGTATTAATCAGTTTTAATAATACATTGATATTGTCTGAATACGTAACTAAAGCTAAATGTATTTCCCGCACCTACTACCTGCAGCTCTTTAATGACTTGTATATGTATATGCATGTGCATTCCATTCATGGCACTGATGGGAGCTAGAAGTATGCTGAGCTATCTTTATCTTCCCTTGCGTGTGGGCACTGTTTTGTCTGAGTTTGGAGATGAAAGGAAGTGTGGCTGAGAAGAAGAAAAAAAAAAAGTCTGGTAGTGAGTGCAGTTCCCACCTCCTCCTGCGTATGTGTTTGTGTTTATATGAGAAAAGAAGAGAGAAGCTGCAGGGCATCATCGTGTAAATCATCTCACACTGTCCTCACCCCACAAAGTGTTGGTCAGAGGAAGGGGATAGTGTCAGGTAGCATTAAAATATGGGGCCAAGGCAGCTTCTCATTACTTTGGAGCTGATGTCAGAATCTCTCACTGGCTAATCTTCATCTTTTAGCTTCTCTTTAGCTGGTGTGGTACTTTCAGTTGCGATGGTGAAGCTGTTTTCAGTATCTGAGGTCCTTTGTTATACAGTGCCAGTAATATGTGTAAATACACATGGGGAATCTGGACAATATTTGTATGGAACAAAGAGGACCAGAGAGTGAAAGCAAAGTGTCCTGCATCTCTAGGAACTCATGAAGAAAAATGGGAAGATGTGGGCTCATTTCCTGACCAGACTTGTTAAAAAAATGTCTCAAACACACACACACACACACACACACACACACACACACTCTTTTCTATAAACTAGTTTATAGAAAGTATATTCACACATTAAACTGGTACTGTATGTCTAGAAATATCATGGGCTGGTTGTCTAGTCATCTTTTAGATGTGGAATACCATACTCTGCTTGAAGCAACACATCTGCATCTTCATTCTTATGAGCCAGCCTTTGTCTATTAGCTCCTTTGCAGTGTTGGCCACTCAGAGGAGAAATTTGGATTTACATATGAAGAAATCATCATCTGGTGAGTAAATGAGCATCTGGAAGCTTGGTGGATGTGTGTTTTTGTGGATTCTTTTAAATTTTTTTTATTTTTGTCATCTTGCCTTGGCATCTCTTCTGTCTGTTTGACAGTTTGTTTTTAACAGACCAGCTTGATGCTGTAAGCACCTAAGGACAGTTTTCCATTGTTCTTTCTAGAGCATGACAGAAATACTCTTTTCTACTCTGTTAGCATCAACTACCAATAAGTGTTAGGATCAGGCACTACTATCTGGGTGGACAATGGCTTAATGAGTCCTTGAATTGATTTGACATAGATCAATCTGAATATTTTAATACATTTTGAAAGTTTTGTGTTTCAAGTTCCATGAGTTGTTATATCACCTGTCACTCTTCTATGTGTGAAGAATACCAAGCCAACGAGAAGGTGTCTGTCTTATTATAGCCTGCGGTTGGCGCTACTAAATGAAGCCAAGGAGGTGCGGGCGGCGGGCCTGCGGGCCCTGCGCTACCTCATTCGAGACAGCTTCATTCTCCAGAAAGTTCTACGTCTCCAGGTGGACTACCTAATTGCCAGGTGAGGCTTCCCCTTGTGGCTCGGGAGAAAATTGCTTCCTTTCTTAGCAGGAGCTTTTACCCAAAGGGAATGCATTTACATTTTTCTCATATATGGAGCTCCAGATTCAAAGGAGCGATTTAGGTTAGCCCTTGGGAGTGCTCATTGCAGACGCCGTGCCCTTCTTCACTACTCTGAAACATATTAATGTTAAGTCTTTGTGCATCTGTCCTCAGTTCATTCCTGGCACATATTTCTTGGTCTGTGCTTTGAATCATTGGTAACCTGCTTGGATATGTTTATCATTGACAAAAAGGTTTTTGTTGTATTAATGTTTACTTGTCAGCAACTTGATATGATATTTGAATTGTAGCTAGCTGTTGTACGCAAAGTTAGTGATCACTGACTGCTTAGAGTAATTTGCAAGGTCTGTGAAATTATTTTACTGAAGTCTGTAAAATCTTTAATTTATAGTTAAGTAGAAGTATCTGGGAGTACATCATATATAACTGGTGATGTGTCCACACGTCATTGTGAGCACATTTAAGAGTGAAGATATGAGACTCTACTACTGCGTGACACAAATTTAACAAATTACTGACTGGTTCCATCTCAAACCAGAGTCTTTAGGGGATGTTATGGAGTTAGTTGCTGCTGAAGCCTGCTAAGGTCTCTGTCTTTCATTAAAAAATGTTACAAGATTCCGTGTCTAACTGAGAACTTTGTCACATATATAACATTCTTCTAATCTGGAGGGATGTAAAGAGATACTTGGGGATACCAGTATCTTTTTAGTCTCATGCTGCTCTCATCCCAGAGCTTCCCCCAACTGTCAAATTGGACTTTTGAAATGGTTATCTAAAGGTTTGTTGGACATTTCACATTTATTTTCAGAAAAAAATGAATGGTTAGTTTTGAAGATCTAAAAATTAAATTTGGCCTTCCCAAAACAGAGTTCCATAAACATCTCCAACTTCATAATTTTATTACAACCTCAAATAAGGAAAACGGTCTTCAGACAGATCTAAGCAGAGAAACAGCTAGTTATGGTGAACAGTTTGAGGCTTGATTTCTACATTATTTGCAATAATTCCTATGATATTTTAAAGGAGGCATGGGAAAATGATTTGGACATGTCTTTCAGTGATTAACAGTCAGCTACATGTGCCAAATTTTTCCCTGCCTGCATTTCCTTATGCCTCAAGCTTATGTACCTTTCCAGAGAGCATCTTCGTAAGATGTTTCCAGGGATGTCTCAGCTGTGTTTAAAATGTAAAGCTGTAACCGGTCACCTTGATAGAGCTCTTCAAGGAATATTGTAGGATACAAGCTTTCTGCAATGGTATTCACTTAACCATTCAAAAGACCTTTAATATAAAGATTCATTTGTCCTCATCCATTTTCTTGTTAAAGCACAACCCAAATTCTGTTTGAGGAGGTCATGGAGTGCAGGTTGTTCACACTGACATACTTGACAAAGAAATGTATTTTAACGCTTTGGTCTACATCTAAAGTTCCTTCTATAAATATGTGAAGTGTTTCATTTTCTCCCACTTGAAATTAACATTTGATATGCATAATAATTCAAAGGAATTTTCAAATGTATGCACAAAAATCTGACTTAACAGACAGTGCTACATGATCATACCTGTGATGTACTGTAACAATTTGACCCTCCCCCTGCTCTGTGTAGATGAACATGCAGTTTCCTGGTGTGCTGTTTATCCCTGTATCTTGCTATGACCTACTGTTGCTCATAAATCTTCAATAAATGAGTGATTTATAAAGAATACCCTTTGATCTTGCACTCCTTCAGGTGCATTGACATCCAGCAGAGCAATGAGGTAGAACGGACGCAGGCACTTAGACTGGTGCGAAAGGTAAGTCTTAATACAGAGGTCTGTTGTGCTTCCTGTTCGTTTCCACCAAAGAGGAATTGGAAAATGTTCTTTCAGCTGGCAGCCTGTCTTGAGTTTGTGTCCTTTTGGGCCTCTCTTTTTGTGTGCTGGTTACCAACTGAATTTGCATTATTCGTGCCTGCAAGGTTATGCAATTGATCACCCTTTTTCCAAATTAATGCCGTGTGTCTTCTGGAAGTTTGATTATAGGGCTATAAAGACACTTAATAATGAATATGCATGCACTTGCACACAGTTTCTGTCACAGATACATCACAATCAGACATAAACACAACTCACACACTGTACATAATTGGATTTTCTAAATTATATCTTTAGTATTTTATTGTGTGAATAAAATTGCGCTGCTGTGTATATGAGTAGATGATTGAACATAGCTTAAAATATTGTGCCTAGCATTGTAAGTCAGGTTGGACAAAGGTGTTAGCCAAATACTAGTTAATAATGAAAATTCTGTTTTTAAAAAAGCCTGGAAATGATTTGTTGTGACAGTCTAGGTTCCTGTAGAAAAATACATATACTAATTTCCTTTATATCAATCAGAAATAAATCTTAATGTTCCTAAACTATAAAAAACATCCTGGATACCCATTGCACACAAATGTTAAGGGTGGGCTGGAAAATGATGTCTAAATTTTGAACTGTAGGTTTATTTTATATCAATAATGGTTGATAAGCATTAATTCCACTTTGATATATAAAAAGAAGGCCATGTTGGTCCCAGCACTGAACCCTGTGGGTCTCCATAATTTAACTACAGCTGTTAATAATGCCACACAGTTTACTTCTAGAAATACCTCTTAAACATGGATTCAGATAAGAACTCTTATAACTCAAGCCCATGCAATATTTCAGTACAAACTGTTGCATCATTTTGAGCACTAAGGTTCAGAACCATTGTTATGGTACAATTGTCTACAACAGAAGTTTTTGTTTTGCGAACAGGGTGAAAACCAGACTGTATTTTTGTAGTTATCTATGTTTTTTATTGCAGGACAAGTACATAAGTAGTAAAAGGATAGTAAATGGATGTATGACACAGGTCTGTGATTAAGGATATTACAGGCTAGTATTTGATTTCTTGAGCAAGAATTTGACTGTATTCACCTGGAGAAAGACTTTGACAAGGCAAGGGATAAACATGATTGGCAGCATATATATAGACACACATACCCACACACCAGATTGGTGGTATGTAAGCTCCTCCTTCAGTTTATAATGTCTGGGTATCAGTAAACTCAAGACGACAGACTTGGTGTCTGCTTGATTTGCCTTTTTTTTTGCTAGTAAGCTCTGTCTATTAAACAGCTCTGATGAGACAGTGGTGCTTTTTGTTTTCAGATGCATGTTTTTCTTTCTTCTCAAACAGAACAAAAGCTTGTGGTTTGCAGGTTGCACATTTATAAGCATGTGTTTTGCTGTGCAGTGTTTTATAGTGGTCCTTGGAACTGGACTTCCTTTTACCGTGGAAGTTATTTTGATACAGTCTTGATTGTCTATTTTTGTGATTCCCCCCATAGGGTGAAAAAGAAGAAGTTTTTCTGGCCTCCTTCCTTGATGTAAACATTGTTTCACTAGATCAGTTTTTCAAATAGTACGTTACAGAAGGCTGACCCCATCGATGTTGAACACATTTTTGGTCAATGTCTCAATAAAATGTTCCACAGTATAAATGGGTAATAGTGTGAAACTGTATGTTGCTAAATGCATAAATAATAATGAACTGTCCTTTTTTGGCTCTCTCTTCTGCCTCCTACAGATGATTACTGTGAATGCCTTGCTGTTCCCCAACTCCATTGCCAACTCCTTGATTGCAGTTGGCAATGATGGGCTGCAGGAGCGCGACCGCATGGTGCGGGCGTGCATTGCCATCATCTGCGAACTAGGTGGGTAAACGCCAACTTAAAACACCACGTAAGTAAATGCATTAGGTTATGGCTTTCATGTACTTGTACCAAGACTATAAAGGGTATGCTTGTATCTTTGATATATTTTATTGAAGGTTGAATACCTCATTCAGAGGCATAAAATCTATTTTCCTAGGACTGCGCAGTCTTATAGTGAAAGTCCTTCTAATCTGCTACTTGTTAGTGTTTTGCAGATTGGTCCACAGTCAACCTGCTTGTAAAGTCCATTTTTGGTACAAATTTTTCAGTCATAGTCCTGATTCTTATGACCCCTCCATACCCTCCTTTTCCCAGCCTTAAAGAACCCTGAGGTGGTGGCCCAGAGGGGGGGCCTCAGCACCATCCTGAAAAACGTGATCGACTGCCAACTGAGCCGCATCAATGAGGCCCTCATTACCACCATCCTGCACTTGCTGAACCACCCACACACCAGACAATATGTACGCTCTGACGTAGAGCTGGAGGTAGGTGTGTCATAACCTTGCCAATGCCCCATGACCTCTCTGGTCCCCGGAGGAATGGACATTGTTCGGCTCACATATACAAGTTAGACTGAGGAAGTGGAGGAAATGATTAATAGTAACAAGAAGAAGAAGGTTGCTAAGCCTTAAGATCAGCATAAGAGGTTTTCAGTGATTTGAACTTTTTGGTTAGGAGTCTGATTTCCTAGTTCTTAAATCTAATTAATATGGCGACTAATAGACACCACTTGTAAAGTTTACCTGCGAAAGTAATGAATGTGTTTTGTTCTCTTTCTTCAGCAAATCCTGGCACCTTACACCGACTCTCACTACAGGCACAACCCAGACACTGCCGAGGGCCAGCTCAAGTGAGAGGCCTGCTTTGCTGTAGCTTTTATCAGACTGCATATTGTGTGTGTGTGTGTGTGTTTGTTTGTTTTTCCAGACAAGGTTTGAAAATCTACTCCTGTTTCTCATTTTCCAGAGAAGACAGGGAGGCACGTTTCCTCGCCAGCAAGATGGCCATTGTGGCGGCCTTCCGCTCTTGGTCAGGTGAGCCTGGCCATGTGGCCCCAATGATCACCTTTGCAGTGGTCTCAGACAAGAGTTCCACAGTGATCTTCCCCTTTAACCTTAACAGTCATATGCACAAGTGACCTTTACACTCACTGCTGAGTATTCAATGATTTGAATAGTCTACCAGTTAACCATGCAGCAGTAGATACACACTGGTATGATGTGCAGTCATATTTCCTGTGCAAAACATTTAAACTAAGAATACTCATGAATCACAGTATATGGTATTACTGCATTTGTAAGGAATAGTCTTCTAACATAATGTGAAGAGTTAAGTATTGTATTGGCAGAACTTCCAACCCATAAGGTACATCTTCAAAATTTAGTGGTTCTTCTACAAGAGAATTTAAATTGACATATCCAAGAAATTCCACTATTAGCAACCCAACTCATACCTTTCTCAGCAGTGGCTTTATGATCATCCCAATGTGGATTCTGGTCTTTATTAATAAATTCAGTGTCATTCTCCTTGTCTTCTTGCATGTCCAGGGATCATTAACTTGTGTAAGCCAGGAAACTCTGGAATTCAGTCTCTGATTGGCCTACTCTGTATTCCAAATGTGGATGTGCGGGTAGGTTTTGAGTTCTTGCGTCAAGCATTAAATGAGTCTCTTGCTGTGCTTGTATTAAATTTTGGGTAATACTTTGCCCTTAATGTTTAAAGGGTAAATACATCTGCACTCAGACTGTTCTAACCCTGGTCCCTATTCTCCAAAACAGAAAGGGTTGTTAGAAGTCTTGTATGAAATTTTCCGACTTCCCGTTCCCATTGTGACGCAGGACTTCATTGAAGCACTTCTCAGCGTTGGTAAGAAGCATGAGCTTTCTCATTTACGTGGGTTCTGGTGTTATAATGATTTTCTTTTGACTTTATTTTAAACCTTGAAGCTGTGACTGTTATTCAGGTGTTTTGATTTTAATCACCCTGTAGTGTTGCCATTTGTTGTCCTTTTGTAGATATTTCCAAACAGTGTCATTTTGCTTGTGTTCTCCAGACCCTAGCAGGTTTCAGGATAGCTGGAGGCTGTCTGATGGTTTTGTGGCTTCAGAAGCTAAAGTCATCCTTCCACACCGTGCAAGGTCCAGGTAAGCTTCATCCAGTATTCTTACTTCCTTTCAAAATAATTCCACTAATTAAGAGCCAAAGTCCAGAGGGAAAAAACAAGTGGATGACGTAGGTCCAGGGCAAGTTCCATACCTATTGTGGAGCGATGCATGAGAGTTCCATCATTGGTCATCGCAAGATGTGTCCTCGGTTCTGTCCTGGAGTCTAATGCGTGATTTTAATGGAAAATCTTCTAGAGAATTCAGACATTTGCAGTGCTATGTCATCCACTCTTTCCCTCTGTCTCACAGGCCTGACCTGATGGACAACTACCTTGCTCTGGTGCTGTCTGCTTTCATCAGCAGTGGACTCCTAGCGGTAAGGAGTGGTTGGTATAAACACGTGTAGCTTGCAATTACAGGCATTAACTAAATTAATCAGTTTTAATGAAGAATGGGGAAAAATGAAAGTAAAAATCCAATTTTTAATAGGTATGTTTACTTTTTAATTCTGATTTTATATGTTGGAAAAATACAAATGCTCCATTTAATGTAGCAAATTCTAGCACCTCAAAGGCTTTTCTCAAATCCCCACAGGGTCTGGTGGAGGTTATCACCAGCAGTGATGACCACATCTCTGTCCAGGCCACTATTCTCCTGGGGGAGCTTCTGCACATGGTATGTTGCCTCTGCTGCTGGGTATAACACTTTGTAATGAGGATGTCTGAGAGGGATTATCATGCGACCTCTCCCAATCTTTTGCCTGCAGGCCAACACCATACTCCCCCACTCTCACAGCCACCACCTCCACTGTCTGCCCACACTCATGAACATGGCTGCCTCCTTTGACATCCCACAAGAGAAACGACTGTGAGTGGTTTTCTGCTGGCCCTGGACTCCCTTTTGTGTCATTACCCTGTAGATGTGCTTTGGGATGCACACAAGACATAAAAACTTAAGTCCTGAGCCCGACTGGTTATTCAGTTGCTTTCTCTGAATTCATCTTGTTAACACATTATGTATGGGAGGTTTAAAAACCACGTACTTGTGTTAAGGTTAGAGAACTGGGTGCTCCATGATCCAGCTTCACCCATAGCTCAGCATCTCCATGCTATTCTTACTGCACATCCAGACGGGCCAGCGCTGCTGTCAACTGTCTGAAGCGCTTCCATGACAGGAAAAAGCGTGGGCCGAAACCACACAGCCTTTACTTAGACCAGGTGGTCCGCAAGGCTATGGCAGCACACCAGCGCAGAGACCAGCATCTCCGTGTGCAGAAGGACATCTACATCATCAAGGTAACTTCCTCGCACACCTTGATGGGGCCACCTTCCTAGGAACAGTTTTGGTCATATTGTCAGAGTGTTTCTCCAAGGATGGCATCTGTTCAGGGTTAATAATCACTTACATGCCGCAATACAGTCAGACTACCACTTTTGTTCTGAAACCCTGCTGTCTTGCTCTAAATTGTATTGCGTAATCATTAAAAATGAATGCAGTGTTGGGTAGTGTAGTGGTTTGAGCAATCTTTCTGCAGCTGAACGGCACAGGTTCAAATCTCACTCAAGATACTTACCCAGTAATGATACAGTAAAAAAGACCCAGTTGTATAAATTGTTAAATAATTGTGAATTTTTTGTATAGACCTAACATTCTAAATTGCATTGGAGAAAAGAATTGGCTAGATGTGTAAGTAAGAACACTTGCACAACTTTTCATAGCACTATTCTCACCACTGAAAATGTTATCCTGTGACATGAACTGGGCGCATACTCTTTGTGCTCCAGGAGGCTCTACATTCATTTGGATATCATACTTTAGTACAAAGAGAATGTGGCTAGTTGTATCTACAGAAGAGTCAATGCTACAACAGAATCTAGGATCTCAAAGCCTTGATATCATCTCAAGATCCCTGTCTGTAATAAACAGATGTGTGGTGGGGATGTCATTGCTGAGAGAAGTCTCACCAGATGGGTCCCCTGTACATTTGCAGGACACTGAAGATGCACTCATGATGAACCTGCGAGATAGCCACATTCTGAACCACAAACAGAACCTGGACTGGAACTGGGTTCTGATCGCCACTATTCTGAAGGTAAAAATCCATTCTGACCTATCAGCTCAGGCTCTGGTCCACTGCTAATTAAAAAAATAAAGAACCATCATTAATAAAAATAGCAATGTTGTGGAGAGATTTCATTTTTAATATTTCATTTTGATACTTGTACTCTGTGAACCTTGAAAAATAGGACATTTAATTTTACCATTTCTCTGGTTGGAGTTCATTAGTTTTTTTAATAGAATACCTAATTTCTGAGTGTTTAATTGTAGCTGTTTCTGATGTGTTCATCTCCACAGTGGCCTAATGTGAACCTCCGAAACAATAAAGACGAACAGATACACAAGTAAGATACTCTTTAATCTGTTCTTTTACTGTGAACTCTGAACATAAACTGGGTTATAGAATTAAAACGACAGTCAGAGAAACTCAGTGTGCTGCTGTTAACAATTGTCAAAAAGTATGTACCCCTTTCAGATTCTCTCAAGTCTTCTTTTTTTGTATTTAAGGTTATAACGCTTCCTATTTATGCTAATCCATTATAAAGGAAGTGTGACTGAACAAACATCAGATTTAGGTGCTTCTTTATGTCATAAAGTGACCCAGTATACAGTGCTGCTGAAAAATTCCCCATTTCAGTGATTCAGAGACACAACTAAGAACAGCAATGTCTAAATTAAAACTGATTTCATCTCACTCTGTTTGGGCATAATGCTTAGAAGCGTTGTCTTCTACTGAAAGTACACTGTAACTTTCATTGCCGAAAAGTGTTAACTAAACGGGGGGGATTTAAAAATTAAAACTAAAGATGTCATTTGTGTAACTGTTCTCTTCCATCCCAGGTTTGTACGGAGGTTACTGTACTTCTACAAGCCGAGCAGCAAGCTCTTCGCAAGCCTCGAGCTGGATCACAGCAAAGCCAGGCAGCTGACTGTGGCTGGCTGCCAGTTCATCGAGTTCTTGCTCGAGTCTGATGAGGTGAGGGAGCCATGCAGATGCAGACACCTGCTGGTCTGTACCCTGGTTTCTGTCAGGCTACAAATAAAGTGATTATAAATGTATGATGCAGTTTTAATAAAAACCATATGACAGAATACAGATGCAAAATAGGACAGATCAGTGTGTGCAGTTGCTTTACTTGTTTTGCTGTCATAGTTTAGGTTTATAGGTTTATAATGTGAAGTTTTACTAAAGTGCTTTTTTTTTTTTTTAAATACATTTTCTTAAAAGCTTTAGCTTAAGTTTACTAAAATACCAATTCTTGCACTGGCTTTCAACCAGTTTTATCCAATGACAGACAGATTGGGAGCATGCACAACACTCCCACACTCCCCCAACACACACACACACACACACACCAAATTAGGTGTCCACATACACACTCACCTATCACTGAAATGTTTGTGCTCTTCCTACAGGATGGCCAGGTATATCTGGAAGACCTAGTGAGGGACATCGAGCAATGGCTATCCATCTCCTCTGGGCTGAAAACAGACCGTAGTCTCCAGAGCAACGGGCTACTCACCACCCTGAGCCAGCACTACTTCCTGTTCTTGGGCACACTTTCTGCCCACCCCTATGGTGTTAAAATCCTGGAGAAATGCAATGTCTTCCAGTGGTGAGTCATCCACTCTTTCAGCACTGGCAGACCTGTGACACTACTAACATTTGAGATGTTAGGATGTCTCAGTCTCCTGTAATTTAATTTTTTTTCTTTCCAGTAAGAGTCTATGTTGTATCCATATGTTCAGCTTATATTTATATTCATAGTATTTCAACAACTTGTTCACAAAGACAGAAGGAGTTCTTTCCTATGAGTTTGGTTACTACTGTTTCATCCTTAGTTCAGCTTCATAAATGAGAGTACCACCTAGTGTCCAGCTTTATCATTGACAACAGTGAAGTAATATTACTTTGTTCCTACGTTCAGTTTTTTTTAGTCAAGCTTAATGCTTAGAGCCCCTTTCTCAAATCCTCTCCCCTTCTGGGTCCTCTCCAGTCTGCTGAACTTGTGTTCACTGAAGAACCAGGATGCCTTGCTCAAGCTGACCGTATCGGCGCTGGACTACAGCCGAGATGGATTGGCTCGGGTCATCCTCTCAAAAATCCTCACGGCTGCTACTGATGTGAGACCAATGTTAACACAGCTATTGCTCGTCTTGTTTTAGCAAATCTGTGCAATGCTCTAGCTACAGGTCCTCTGACATACTTCTGTTCTTGTGCCTCTATTGAGCACTGCCTTGGTTTAAATACTTGGGTAAAAAGAATATTCAACCATCTGTTCCTTCAGCCTTTGTGAGTCCTGCATTGTAAGAGTCACGTTCTGTCTTTGTGGCTGTTTTTAGAACTGCAGGTTGTATGCCACCAAACACCTTCGGGTGCTGCTGCGTGCCAATGTGGAGTTCTTCAGCAACTGGGGCATTGAGCTGCTAGTCACACAGTTGCACGATCGCAACAAGGCTGTTTCCATGGAAGCACTGGACATCCTGGATGAAGCCTGTGAGGACAAGGTGAGGGGCCTGAGAAACTTGTGCCAAGAGAGCAGGGTTTAGGTCTGGAGAAGATGAAAGACTGATTAATGAAAGTGTCCCTGTTTATGATCATGTGCAAAGCTCAGTATGAGAGGCAGAAATCAGTTCTCATTCAGCAGATGTCTCTGCAACTGTTGAGAATGATTTACTAGTGCCTTAAGACATTTTGAAGGAATACTGCACCTAAGGCAGTATTACAGTATTCTTTCCACTTTTAGCTGAACTTTTTCTACAAAGTGATTTAAAATGGAACATTTTGTACACTTGAACTATTTAGTTATTTGCACATTATACACCTGGGTAATTTTTACTGGAGCAGTTTTGGGTATATACTTTTGAACAAGGGTACTACAGCCGGAGCGATGGGGAACCCTGGGTCTGTTGATAGGAAAGCAGCGGCTCTAACCACTGCACCAACCGCTGCCCTATCCATCTTCAATGCTTGACTTGTACACTAATTTGTATGGGAACTCACTTCACCTGCTGTCACAGGTATAAATCAGTCTGATGAAAAGGTAAGTATACATCGTGTAAAGTTCCTATAATGACTGAAGTACCCAACCCTAGCTGTACTGTTCTGTACTCTTCTGGCTCAGTTTTGCACGTGCTGTGTCTGCTCTTCTGTGGGCTTCTATGCCAAGGGCAGCGCTGGTGAAACATCTCTGCAGACACTATATATTATATAAGCAGAACACAAAATGGCTCCATTGAAATGTCAGATTTGATATAAATGGGTGTTGGGGAATGTTTTCATGACCAGTGACTCGCATATTTCATTTGTAGAGTAGTTATAAGTTATTGTAACTGTAATAATAACACAATGGGTAATTGTAATCTCCAGGTTGCTCTCATTTAATGCTGTGCTGCTGCTCTGTTCTCCTCAGTTGTGTCTTTTCCTCACTGGAGCTCTTGCTGTTGTTGTGTTGTCCCCTCTAGGCCAACCTTCATGCACTGATCCAGATGAAACCCGCTCTCTCCCACCTTGGTGACAAGGGTGTTTTGCTGCTCTTACGGTGAGGTGCTTTCTTAGTTGCGGGGTTGCATTCTGGGATATGGTTGTCTGCTGAATTATTTTTAAGTTGTGCTTTTTATGTGTGTACCACAGACACAAAAAATTTGCCAACTTACCGTGTTTTACAGACTATCAAAACTAACAAGTAGTTCAAACGCTGTCCTGTACACTTAGTGCCATTGCTATCTGAACACGATTTAATAATCTCCTGTCATGCTGTTAGGTATAAAAATAAAATCCGAGTTTGTTTTTCTGCCAAGTGTTTTTGCGTGTGGTGTCGTCATCTCTGTAGACGCTGGTGCTTAATGTTCCCGGTGCAGCTCTTGTCTGGGTGTGTGACTCATTGGTTTGGTGTGCACTCAAGATAACTGAGACGTCATGCCCACCTCCCCTGCAGGTTCCTGTCCATTCCAAAGGGCTTCTCCTACCTCAATGAGAGGGGCTATGTCAACAGGCAGCTTGAGAAGTGGCAGAAGGTGAAATAGGAGTCGCATTGGCTGTTGGTCCCCTCGCCTTGAATGGTTTTAACACCTGTCTTTATTTTGACTAAAAATTGCAACACAACAATAGTGCAAAATTGGATTTGTTTGCATCATTGGGGTAAGCTGATGTTAACATGCTGATATAGTTATACAGAGACTCAATGAGGCATGAACTAGATGGAACAGTTCCCTGATGTGAGAAGCATTTATGTGTTATGTTCCCTTAACAAGTGTCTCCCTCCCCGTGAAAGCCTGACTTTCGACACTCCCTACCTGATTCTATGAAATAGCTGCTTCTTTTTCCCCGTTGTTGTTGTTTGTTGTTGTTGTTTGTTGTTGTTGTTGTTGTTGTTGTAATCCATGCAGATATTACCAGTTGTCAGTTATCATTTCTCTAGTGCAGTGTAGCAGTGGTCTGGAGCCTCTCCTAGAAATATAAGGCATGAAACTGAGTACACCTGGGACAGGATGCCATTTCATCACAGGACAATCACACACTCTTTTGCTTACACACACACCCAAAGGGCACATTGATTTAAACCCAGGTCTAAATCCATGGCCTATGAAGTACAAGAACTATACTACCCTTTTTGCATCATCATTATAATTATCATTGTTCAAGGCAGGTAACCATGTTACAAAACAAGGATTATTATAATTATTATAGTAATAATTATTATTTGTAGTTATTCATTTATTTATTATTTTAATTTTCTTGACATAAACTTTTACTGTCGTATGTTTTTGCAGACCCTGGTTGCTGCGCTTGACTCCATTGTATCATTGTCTCCTTCCCTTCAGGAGCATAACCTGAAGTACGTGGACCTGATTGAGGAGCAGCTGAATGAAGCTCTCACCACGTATCGCAAGCCTGTTGATGGAGACAATTATGTACGGCGAAGCAACCAAAGGTAAGACCTGCCCAAGGAGGATCTTTGTTTTTAGAATTTTTCAATGTTGTTTTTACAAATGAAAAGTCAGTGTCTTGCTGCATTTATTTTGTCTCGCTTGTACTTCAGGTTACAAAGACCAAATGTTTACCTTCCTGTGCACCTGTATGGGCAGCTGGTCCATGACAAGACAGGGTGTCACCTGCTGGAGGCACAGGTAGCCACACACCAGCACTGTTCAGCTAAAAATTGGTATAAGTTTTAAGGTTGTCCCCCATCATCCATTCTCTGATCCCTCCTAACAGAATGTGGTTCCTGACCTGAGCTACACAGTGCGTTCTCCAATACTTGATAACTGGGAGGGGATCAAGCAACTAAAGGCTGCACTGTGGGCCTTGGTGAGTGGTCTGTGTATTTGTGGAAACCCAATGCTTGTCCACTACTTTTGCCTGAAAGAGCATATATAAATGTTTGTTTAGTGAAATATCTTCATGAAACCTTTTTTCAGGGAAACATTGGCTCTTCCAACTGGGGTCTGAATCTCCTCCAGGAAGAGAATGTGATCCCAGATATCGTAGCTTTGGCCCAGCACTGTGAGGTTCTTTCCATTCGTGGGTAAGACTTGAGTCATTAGTTATCACACAGCAGCTCTTCTCCTTTCCTGCTCAACTAGTGACCCCTCCCACAGGTTGTCTCCATCTTGGATGGCTTATGTTGTTGCCTGCTCACAGTTTTGTGTTCTGTAGTGTGTGTGTGTGTGTGTGTGTGTGGGGGGGGGGGGGGGG
>UFQX01000856.1:0-14720 GCA_900497675.1 Arapaima gigas | reverse complement strand
GGGGGGGGGGGGGGGGGGGGGTTTCTTCCTCATTTTACCTTATTTTTCACAATAACATTGCAATTCAGCATCTGTCCGTCTGCTCCCACAGTACCTGCCTCTATGTGCTGGGTCTCATCTCCAAGACTAAGCAGGGGTGTGAGGTGCTGAAACAGCATGGCTGGGATGCAGTTCGCCACAGCCGGCGTCAGTTATGGCCGGTAGTGTCAGATGAGCTGGAGCGGCAGCTGCCCAGTGAGCTATCATCTGTGCCGAGCACGCTCAGTCTCAACTCTGAGTCCACAAGTTCCCGGCACAACAGTGAGAGCGAGTCCACGCAGCCCAGTGAGTAACTTGAATAGCAGGTGGCATGACTTTTAAGTCTCAGTTGGGTCCTGAACCAGGTTACAGTATGCCTTTGGTTTTTAGGTATGTATATCCTGGATGATGAGAAATGTGAGGTCCTGGAGCTAGGGGAGGAATTGCCGTTGTATGTGCGGCCAAAACCCCAGAAAGACCGTGGCCCCTTCACCCTCCTGGCCTCCAGTGGCTTTGTTCGACGGCGCCTGCTTAGCTCGCTTGCGTTACCCACCAAGAAGCTGCGCAGTGCCAGTGACCCTAAGAGCACCACAGGCAGCAAAGGGCCTGCAGATGTAAAGCCAGGTGGTTCACGGCGCACACGCACAGTTACTGAACCCACCGACCTCTCTCCTGGGCAGGGTGAGGCCTTTACCCCTTTGTTCAATGGTGGCCGTCTGCCTGTGAGTCCCTCATTCTTGGAGACCTCTTTCCTTGGCTACCGGAGCACTGAAGAACGGGGAGGTGGGGCTGTCATTGCAGAAGGTGAGCTCAGGCTGCCTAGGGGTGGGCCAGGCCAGGCGAGTGAAAGCCACCGGGAGCCTGGCAGCCGTGAGAGATTAGCTGGCGATGGGTCCTCCTCCTCATCTTCTGGTGGGGGAGGAGCCCAATTCAAGAGCCGAAGCCAGAGCTTCAACACGGACACAACGACAAGTGGCATCAGCTCCATGAGCTCGAGCCCATCCCGCGAGACTGTTGGCGGAGTGGACTCATCCGCAGGTGATACAGACTGCGTCAGTCTGGACACGGTGGTGAGCGCCCGCACTGTGCGCACCCTGTACTCACTCACGCCGCAGTCCAGTCACCTCCCGCTGTCCAAGTCAAGCTCAGCGTCACTGGTGCCTCCTGGTTCCTCACACACACTTCCACGTCGTGCCCAGTCACTCAAGTCTCCCTCAGTGGCGACAATCCGAAGCCTGGCAGACTGCAGTTTTGCATACACGAGCCCACGTGATGCCCTAGGTTATGCAACACTTAAGCGCCTGCAGCAGCAGCGAATCCACCCCTCTCTGTCCCACAGCGAGGCACTGGCCTCTCCTGCTAAGGATGTGCTCTTCACCGACACAATCACCATGAAAGCTGGCAGCCTGGACTCCAGACTCACACCTCGCAGGTGAGCACTGGCTGACTTTTGCTCTGTCTTTATTTTTTCTATTTCCAAAACTCCTGGATTTTAATGAGCAGTACTGAAGACATACCTGTTAGATTAAGCTTTTACGTTCAGATTTCTATGAAAAAATACGGCTGCACGTGCAGAGAATCTTCTGCATATAGCGACATCAGTCCTTTCTTCATCCCCATTGGGTTGTGTTCGTATTTTCTGCTTTTTTGCTGTTTTTTGTCTTAACCATATTCTACTTCTTCCTCTCTTCTTTCAGACACTTCTATAGTTAAAGCAGGTTTTATTTCGTATTTATATGTATGATTTAAAATAATACACATAACTTGCAAGCATGAAATGGGCTTCTAAGTAAATTCTTGCAACTTCAAAACCCAAGAGGCATCTGCAGACATACTGTTCAGCAAGTTTGTTAAACCTGAATTATTTGGGAGCAGGTGGCGCAGTGGTTTAAAGCTGTTGTCTTGCAATCAAAGGACCCGTATTTGAGTTCCAGCTCCTCCTGTAGTACACTCGATCAAATTACTTACCTTGGTTGTACAGTTACACAGTTATATACATTTTAAGGAGCTTAATGTTGAAACCTCCCGTTGTAAGTCATCTTGGGCAAATACATCAGTTGAATTAGGAAATTATACTATTTGTTTTTATAAGAAACACTTCCATAAATGGATGTAAGTCAGTATGCAACGATATCAGGTAACAAGTGCAACACAGACAGAAAACAAACAAGTGATAAATAAACCTGACGCAATGGTGATGAAGCTAATGAAAATAAGCAGATTCTTATAAATTGCTCTTGTAAGAATGTCTTACTTTTTATCCACCCCTGGGGAGACCCATGGTGTAAATGTCTGTAAGTGCTGAGAGTGGTCATGCTCGTGGTGCAGAGCACCTCCAGGAATGTGGCAGCCAAACCCGAGGCCACTTTAGAGCCTGAGTCATAACTCAGAGTAGGACAGGGAGGGACAACTGTGTCATCCTCAGGTTCCAAACAGACAGCATAATTATGATCACATTCGTAATCATAAGGTTGTGTTATTGCAGAGGATTTCTCTATAACTCTTAAAGAATTACTGACCTATACAGTTTATGGCCCCATCGGGGCAACAAGCTTTCAGTTTTGGGTTAGAAGGATTTTTAAGAAACACCCCCGCCCCTTCTCAGCTCTTACCATGAAAGGAACACGTTGCTAAAAATATCTCTTCTCTGAAATGGTGAGTGGTGTTCCACTTTTTTTGGGTAGAGGAGGGAGGAGGAACAATTCTTCTGTAGATTTGTCTTCATCTTATTCAACTTCCTGGATAGATTTTCTTTTTTGTTCCTGTGTTTCCTGTACTGCTGGTCCCACCTTTGGCCAAAAGAGATGCCCTGGATGTCATCACAGCTATGTTTCTGGTGGTTCCCCCTCAGGTTCTTTCTAAAGAGGTTCACCTGTTCAGGCTATAGTCCGCTGGGGTCCCGTGTCAGGTCCAGATTGCTGCTCCCACGGTGCGTGTTCTTCTCCAGGGACAGGTTGGGTTGGGAAGCCCTGCCTTGACCTGCTGGCCCTGCTCCAGTGTCCATCATGCACCTCTCTCACCCCCGTTGCTTTCAGTCCCACACATAGTGACCTACAGATATCTTCTGTGCTTCTGGACTGCATCCATACAGGCCGCTCTTCTCCCAAATCTTTACCAGACACTGAGCACACTCAAGGACCTTGAGACCTTTCAACTTGTAGAGGAGGCAGGGAACTTGGCTCATCTCCTTAGTGAATTGACTGTGGCTGAATTGCTATTCACTCAGAAGTAAGCAGGGGCAAAGGACCATTCAGTCACAGGCAGGTTGTACATGTGAATACATGCCTGTGTCACAAACGGTTGAAAACTAAGCCAAATAAAAGAAGGCTAAATACTGACTTATTGAACATATTGTCCAAATGAAAATAGCTTAAACATTGAAACAATTGACAACTCACTTGTAGGATGAAGGTTGAGATTCACAAAGTTTTCACATGATCCCCAAAGATTACTGGAAGTATCTCATAACTAATTTAATGACAAATGACTGTTTTTCTTGCTATCAAGCAGGACGGCTAATAGCTGTGATGCTAAACCATAGGAGCAGACATATTTGGTCTCCTACTTCAGCACCAATAGGAGAGTATACAAAAGAAGTGCAATGACAAAGGAGACTTTTGATTTTAATACTAATGTCCTCATAGATAAGAAGTTTATAGCTTGACGTGAGTTTATTGACAGAAGCACTCATAATTTTGTCTTCCAGAAAAGCTTCCTGTGTGTTTGAAGTTAGTCCTGCCCCTAAGTCCCCCCCCCCCCCAGTAGCCTGTAGCACTAGCATCCAGTTCTGGCTGTCAGTCGCAGCAGCCTCCTTTGCTTCCTTCACAAACTAGTGGTTTAGTAGAACATACAGTTAACATGGCTTCTGAGGATGGTTGGATCCTAGAATTAAGGTAGATGCTGGGGTTAGTTAATCCCACTGCAGCCTTCTGTCTGGCCTTTCTCACTGTCTCTGGTATCTTTCCTCTTTGTGTCTGCATCTTCCTCTCTTGCTCTCTGTCCTCTTCTCCCCGTTTTTTTTCTTTCCTTCTCACCAACTATCGATGGTCACCAGTTCCTGTTCTCACTGAGTGTCCCGTCCTTGTATTCCAGGTTCCTAAAGGCCCTGAGCTTTGCTTCTCTGGATAAAGAGGAACTGCTGAGCCCCATCAGCCAGACCACATTACAGCGCTCCTCCTCCGTGCGATCCATGGTCTCCAGCGCCACCTTTGGTTGTACCGATGACTATGTTGGACTGGCACTGCCCATGGACATCAGCGACATGTTCCAGGTGTGTTTTGTGGTGTCCTGGTAAAGCAGCCTTAGAGTTGATGAGTGGTCACCAGGAAGGTGAAGGGCATGGCCTTCAATGCTGATGAGTGCTAACATTTCCGCAGGTGAAGGAAACTCCATATTTCCAGCAGACCACAAGTCCTGCAGCTGAGGATAAATCGTCCCGTTTCTACATTGGGGAGCTGGATGGTAAACATCACACCCCAGTGCCCTGTACTCATATCACTGTGGTAGTCATCACAAGTTGGTCGTGTTACTTTTTGTGTGTCTGTCTATTCTTCTGAGTGTTGTCAATGAATTAAATTGGTTTATTCTGTCTTTACATCCAGTTTACCACAGGTTATGTGATACAAGTTTTAACACAGAAATAAACCAGTAAATAATTAACATAAAAAGGTGAATCTTATTGCTTGACACCTCAGTGCAGAAAAAGAAAAAATGTTTTTTGTAAACTACCAATATTAATACGTATGTAGAGTAGAAATTTGCATTTTTTCCCTTGTGTGTTTGTGTGTCAGAAGGAGAAAGGAAGTATTTTTCTGTAGATGGACATGTTAAACAGAAGGTCTCTTCTTGTTCCAGGACCCCGCTCTGCACCGCCTCCACTTCGGCAGCAAATCAGCATCACGGAACTGGTGACGAGTGGCCGGGGTGACCCTCAGTCATCATTGCTGGCAACAGAGGAGACAGGGCTGCAGGAACACCGTGATGACAACTGCCTCTACTGTGTGGGTTTGCAGGTGCTGGGCAGTAACATACAGAACCAGGCAGACCCCACACATGGTCGCACAGGTGAGGCTTCACACCATCGTCACCTTTGTGTGTCACTTGTAAATGAGCGAATACTCATGCAGACCTTTTCATCGTATGTAAGTAGTACTATCTAAACTGTTAAATGGATAAAACATCCAACAGTTGATTATTTCAGTAAAGGTCCTGAAATAAAAATTTTAAACGGAGCAGTATTTTACTAAAGGCAATTTTTCGACATAGAAGTTCTGTTGTAAGTGTGCTTTCTAACTAAATTATACACTTGAGCTGAGCACTGGCTGATTCTTTACTGGGACCCTGGATTTTGGTGGTGTCAGGGTGTGAAAGATGGTCCCAGATGGACTACATGTGGGATTCAAAGGTCTAACTGAATGACTTTGCTGTGGGAACACCTCCCCAGACTTTGGTGATGTTCCATACTCAGACTGGTGTAGCCAACCTGTCCACAGCCACTTGGAGGTCACGCCACAGTCCAAATTCTCTGGCATCTCAGGCTGCAGTGACATGTCCCAGGGCTCTGCCTGTGGCACACCCAGCACACAGCTCGTCTTAGGTGAGAAGCTCTTCGCTTTATATTCAACAACTTAAGAAGCTGGATTGTTTAATGTAAATGAGGTTCAGAATCCTTTTGTTCATGTTTGCTTCCGTTCTAGAAACAATCGGATAAACTGACCATATGTTACTGGCACAGATGCACGTCTTTAAGTTTTCTTAAACCAAAACGAATTGGATTGAATCATGTTGTTAGTGGGTATACATGGTGAGGCAACAGGTAATGCTGCTGCCTAACATTGCATGTTCTCCCTAAGTCTCTATGGGTTTTCTTCTGACTAAGCTCTGGACTGCCACAACCCTGACCAGGACAAGTGGTTAATAAAAATGAAAGAGCCTAACTGAGAGAGTATGCTTAGTCCTCTGCTGAAGAGTTTGACTAAACATTGCATGAACAGTTAACTTTGGTTAACAGCTAAATTAAGAGGAAAGATGAGTGACAAAGTGACAAAACCCAGAATGCAGAAATGTGCATGAAGCATGGCTGTCAGTGTGCGTGGAAATGAACATGCATGTGATTGTGAGTAAGCTCCATGGTGATCCCTGTTGCACCTCTACCCAGGAGGCAGACCCATCACCGAGGATGCTCCAGCCTGCAGGGTCCTTTTGAGGAAAGAGGTGCTACGGCTAGTAGTGAACCTCAGCTCTTCTGTGGGGACCAAGGGCCATGAGACAGGCCTGCTCACGTAAGACACTCTGGATGCACTCTCATGGTTCTGTGGGGGATGTCTCTGGTGTGTCTCTGTCAGGGCCTCAAGGGACTAAGGTGCTGTTTGCCTTTTTCTTGCCCATTGGTGCAGGATCAAAGAGAAGTTCCCCTATGCATTTGATGACATCTGCTTGTACTCTGAAGTCTCTCACCTGTTGGCCCACTGCATGTTCCGCCTGCCCTCACGCCGCTTCATCCAGGAGCTCTTCCAGGATGTCCAGTTCACTCCAGTATGCCCCCTAATTTGTTGATAGATGTCCTTATACATTGAGATATTCTTCTTTGTTGATGCCAGTTAGTATAATGTACGTGAACTAGACTTGAAAATGTAACAAAAGACAATGTGAGCCAAGCGGGGAAAGTTCTAAATGAAATGGATTATGCCAATAGTGAGTACTCCAGTACTCTAATGAGCAGGACTGATTTTGTGTTTGTATGATCTTCTCCATACAGATGTATGAGGAAGCTGAGGCCATTCTCAATGCCCAAAAGCAGGCTGCTGTGGACTCATCCTGCTCTGAATGCTGACTTTCCTACCAACCCCAAAGTATCACCACGTCCTTAGATCCTCTCTCGAAAACCCAAGATCACTTGGTGGGCAAAAAAAAATCACCCTCGCTACACATGATCTGTGACCCCCTCCTGTGTCACCTACACCAAACCCAGCACTCTCCTGAGACCCTGATCAGATGGAGGGAATGAGAGAGGACAAGAGGGATCATAGTTAAATTCCTGCAGTCCACAGAGATGAGGCGGTTTTGTGCACATAGGTGTGAGGGAAACATTGCCATCATCGTCCACACACGTGTAAAATGTTTGTTGTCTCCAAAGACTTTGTGGGGACAGAGCCACAGTCTTTTCACCAAATGTTGCATCTGCCAAGCATGCATCATAGAAACTGAATGATCAGTGAATATGCTAACAAATTGAAATGGACTAGAAGCGGAGAAACATGATGAATCAGGCATGAGGACTGGGCATGTTCTGGTTATATCATATTGGGGGTCTTTCCCATTATGGAGTGATGAACACACTGTTGCCCATCTGGAAAGGTTTTCCTGAGGGATTTTTTCCCTTAGAGTTTGAAACACTACAACAGGTTCTACATCTCACTGACTCTCCAGCAGGTGAGGGGACTATTGTTGCTTCCAGCCACGAGATCAAAGAATCCTTGTATATTTCTCCTCCTTTCTGTCAGTGTTCTGTCATTGTGTCTGTCAGACAATCAATGGTCCATGACTCTGGCCACTGTGGCACCAGTCCTGGTCTCCTTGACAGGCACAGTGCTGACAATGTGCCTGCTTCTTATGGCATTTTGTCTTATTTTTAATTCCTTTGAAGAGGGAAGTTGTACCATCCTGAATTTCTTACAGCATGAAAAAGACAGAAAAAAGCCAAATTTGCAAGCCAAATTTCCTTAAAGATATTGATTAATATAGGGAATGGACCCCATCCATGCCAAGGAAATTGAAAAATTGGAGTTAGTTTAGATACCATCGCTGCTTGCTCCTTGATGTGTATATCCTTGGGTGTTTCATAGTGATATATACAGGTACCATCCTTGACTGGAGAGGAGGTCGTAGCTCGGCCTGCAGCTAGCGAGCCACAGTGGACAACGTAAGAGATGTGGCAGTGAAACTGGGTATCCTTGCTTTAGGAGCAGTTCACTGTTCTAGCAACCTTTCCTGCTGTGTGGCTAAGATGACACGCCAACATTATTTAAGCAACTTCTATGCAATGTTCTGAATTAAAAAAACCAGAAGACATTTTGAGGAGATTCAAGGACGGGTTTTCAGCAAAGTGGCTGGACCATCATGCTTTAGTCTGTTAGCTATTTTTTTTTTTTTTAAGTAACTTTTTTGTTTTATTTCTACTTTTCTTATTAAGAATCCAATGGATGGAAGATAGAGCTGTTTAAAACAATTTTAATTTATTTTAGTCTAATGAATTCAAGTCACCGGTACTTCCATCTAGCATTTTGGCTCTGTGTGACGCACAACTTCTATCCTGGAACTTCCCAAGGCATCTTGTCATGACAAAGCACGCACGCACTTGCAGGAATGCCATTTGAAGTCCCTTTTTACAGAAAAGAAAGACTTGGTGTCACTTTGTTTGCAGCATTAATGTGACAGTGTGGCTGGGATTGTCACCATGTGGGTCAAAGGCTTCTACAAGACTTGCTGGGGTGTTGCTATAGTGATGTGGCCTGTGTGATGGAGACCTGGGAGATCATGTGACTTTAGCAGTTTAAATTAGAGTATGGAATCATTGGGCTGTAACCACTGTGTTGTGGTGTGAAGTCCAGCCAGGAGTTTGCTTTGCATTTACGAAGGGGCAAATGCTTGTACTTAGTCACTGTTGCAGCAGGTGCCAGTGATGTCACTGTATTTGTGATTTGGAGAATAAAACCACCTGGAAGACTGGGGGGAAGCACTGTACAGATCAACAGCGACTTACTGTGTGAATATAAATGGACTACGTTCCAATTAATACCTGATTCTACAGTGGGTCTTCTGTGGAATTCTTGAGTTTTCAAGGAACCTCCCACTGGACTTCTGGAGGACCTTCAGAGGACCTCGCTGATGTTACTACAGAGTGAATCCTGAAGAAAGGTGCTTCTAGGTCAGCTGTTATCCTTCTCATCTACATTGTTGTTTCCCACTCCTCTTCCTTTTCCTGTCACCCAAGCTCGAGCTATGCGACAGCATGTGCCACTTGCATGACCAGTCTCAACGACAGTGTCACATCTTGAATTTGCTTAACTGTTCTTTTAAAAATTGCCCACAACTAATTTATTCTGGTTGAAGTTTGTCATTTCATGTTAGTTCCCATGAATGATTGTTTGGAGAATGGTGAGTTAACCTCTGAACAAGGGAATGAGTGAAATGATGCAGAAGTGTAATATTCCGAATTCATTTTGAGTCTATAGCTGAGGCCTGGGGAAGGCAGTATAATCATTTTAGTACTGAGGGAGTGGTGGTCCTTTTGTTTCATTTTTCTTTTGATTCTTAATATGCTGCTACACATGTGGGTTTGTAGTGAGTACTTGTAGATCTCTGAAGGGCGTCAGACCGGATCTATATTATATATCTGTACCATAGCTGAGTGAAAGAAGAGTAAAGAAAAATAAACTATTTATATTTTTTCCTTAAATATTTCATGAAGCTGTGTATAATTTAAAATAATTTGTTTTTTGCCCAAATTGTGGTTTCCCTTGTAAAAATGTGTACAGTATGTTTTGGGGCATTACAAACCTCGAGAAGCATACAATCTTATCAAAGGGATTACAGTGTTAATAAAATATACATCAACTTCCCAGAATCCTTTGTACTGCTTATTTTTATGTTTAGCACTGAGGAAGGCTAACATGGACTTATAGTCAGTGTTGTCCTTTCTTGTGTATCTTCAGCTCCTCCCAAACAAGCACAAGTTGCGCAGCTCTATAAATAGATACCTAAATATTGATTAAAAATGGATAAAAACTTTATTGCTCCTGAAGGAAAGTGCACAAATATTTATTTTTTATTCTTAAATTTCCTGTCCACTGTCTCTGGTCAGAAGGTGGAACCTCAAAGAGACACAGTTGGACAATGTTTACCAGTAAGTTACGGTACAACATCATTTTTCTGCACTTGACCATGTTGTAACAGGATATGACCACCCTCTTACAAAAACACTGCTGATAACCAAATCGTACATTTCACAATACAGGAGGACTTCGACAGAATGGGGAAATTTTCAATTGCAGGCTGACGGCTTTCATCATGAATTTCATCTGGGTGAAGTGTAGAAGTCAAGTGGCACGGTCACTTCTTGGTAGAAAAAGTTTGATCTCTGTGCCTCTTTTTCCACAGTAACCAGTGTCCTCTTGCTAATACAGAGCTGTTTCTCTACTTCCATATACATGGCACAGGCAGTTTCATTAGTTGAGGTCTGGAACCATAACCAGCAAAGAAAATCACATTTGCACACGTTGCAACTTGCGCAGCAATTCCTTGCAATTCAGCCAAGCCGAGCAGCCTCCACTTCTTACTTTATCTTCTTGCCCCCATGATTTTTTACTTTTTCCACACATGAAAATTTTGCTGAAATAATGGCAATTTTATTGCAAGGAACTGTTGCAGTTCCATGGTAAAAGTTACGGTACTTTCGGCACAATTTTGGTTTTTTGGGGGAGGGGGGGTCACAAGGGGCAATGGAGGTGAGTATGGAGGCTGCTCAGTTTGGCTGATTTGGGGTTTTGCGAAGAACTGTTGCACTTTGTCATCTAGTGGCAATGGTATCAATCATACTTTTTGACCTGCTATTTAATGTAAATCAGTGGTCATACATTCTTAACTGTACGGTGTCAGAACAATTGATATATTTACTATGGCTCAATACTATATGTATATGGAGGTGTCAGTGGTGTAGCGGTTATGGATAATGACAACCTGAAGGTTCTGTGTTTCCTGCCTCTGCCAATACTGTTACATTTGAACAATACACTTACCTTCACCTGTTCTAGTACAAATACCCAACTACACAATTGAGTAAACTGGTGATATAATTTGCTTTGGATACAGGCATCAGCTAAATAGCAAATGGATTATTGTTACATCTAACATAGTGGTAAGAGCCATTGCCTTGCAAACAGGTTAAAATCCCCAGTTCTGCTATAGTACCCTTCAGCAACCTACTTACCCTAATTTGATATAATGAAAATGACTACACTGTAAATAAATTTAAAAAATATTTTAAAAAACACTATATCATAGTAAGAAGGTTTGCATAAAAAGCTAACCTTTTTTGACCTAAGTACATCAGTGTAAATGTAGCTACAGAGTTAAATGTAGAAGTTTCACAGGACATCTACATGTTCAATGCATGTTCAGGAACGCTCATGGTTTAAATATTGACTATATCAGCAGTGCTGATGTACCCGCCAGGGCTGCCCCAGGGCTGTTCAGAGATCATCACGGAACTGGATGGAACGGTAATGTGGGAGTCCTGCTTCGGAACGAAGAAGTATGTCATGTTGGTGAAGCCGGAAACGGTGAGGCCTGTCTGAATCGTGGAACTGCTCGCGGGAGTTTGGGGGCAATATTGCAGCTGCCCCTTGGGTTTCTCGGGGGTCTCCAGTATTTCAATCTCACAGCAGGGGCAGTCCTCAGCCTGCACTACCTGGATCTTCTCGCTGACCTGAGAATGGGGAGTAGGGAACTATTATGATATTGTTTTAATAGCAAATGCTACAGTACAGGGTCAATACAAAGTCCTTATCCAGTCCGTGTCAGTAAGGTCATTTGTTAAATTCTTGTTTTTGAAGAAAGGGCTTCATTTACTCTGTTTTCTCCCTTTCTGTTTTTCCTGTTTCTCTGCCCTATGCTAATATCAAAAAGCGTTTGTACAAAGATAACCAATGGAATTACTGACATACAGAAAACCCAACACACAATGAGTTCTTTAAAATCATATCATGCTTTGTATCTATTGTGATGGTAGAAAGGTTGAAACTTGGCAGTCCTAAGATTAAATGTGCTTTAACTTGAATAAATTACTTTACTGATGCATTTTACAATTTTTTTTATTTATCTCCCATAGAACTGACATTAATATTTTAAACCATACAACTTCATAGTGACCCTGTATACACTTTTGTATGATTTTATTACTTACTGAGTTACCTAGTGCTGCCTGGTTCAGAAAGTGGAAAGGTAAACGGTAATAACACATTGTATATCACCAAACTGAATTACACTTTAAGTTGTTCCATCCAGAATATAAGTATTGTTATTGCCGTTGAACAGGTCCATGCAGCAGAGAGTGATGTGAGTGATGTAGAGACTGACATAATTCAGTGGATAGGAGAAAAGTAATAAAATGTGTCACCAAACTTTACCCTAATTTCCCTAAAGGGTCCATTGTCATCTGTGTGTGTCATGTCTGACTCCTTGTCAGTTTGGGTCCTTCCTCCAGCACCGCACATCAGGCCTCCCTGCTGTGTGTGTTTGTATACATGTGTACAGTGGGCCCTTGTCCTCATCCATACAAATCAGCTGGGAACTGCCTAGAGGCATACGTCACTGTGTGTAACAGCATGTACGCGTTTGTGTTTGTATTTGAAATGGTCTGTTTGTCTTCCGTTAGGGTGAGAAGTACCTGTGTGTCAAATTTTAAGTCTGTGCCTTCAAAAATAAAGTTATGCATAAAAAACAAATAAATAGATGAATGGATGGAGACCGAGCTTTATAGATATAAAGACATATTGTAAAGATTTTTAATATTTGGTGTCCCCTGCAGGGTACAATCTTCTAGACTGGCAGGACAGGTTCCAGACCACTGTGAACCTGACCAGGACAAGTGATTAAGGACAATGGAATAGATGGATTTTTAATATTACTATGTCAGTATACTATTACTGAAACATCTATCCATCGATCCATTCCATTATCTTTCTGTCCGTCTGTTATCAGTAACTGCTTTTCTATGGCATAACCATAGTGGCGCAGTGTTTAAACCAGAAGCACAGGGTGTACAATGTATGGGACACCAGCCTTTCACAAGGAAATCACAAACTCACTCATTTATTCACTCACACATACACACCTTACATGCAATTTAGATCCACCAATTCACCTGAAACGCCAATCTTTGGACTTTAGGATGAAACTTGAGGGCCCAGAAAAAAAGCCCACGTGAACAGGGAGAACTCCACAGAGAATGAGCTGGATCCCAGTCCTGTGTCCAAAGTCACAGCCTGATAACCAGTGCTACCTGCTGCACCACTGTGCCACCCTTGTCAGAAGAAATTCAGGTTTTTGCCTTAAAAGGAGCTACATAAAAAAATCCCCACAAATTAAATGCTTTCGTTGTCCCTAAACATTTTAAAGAACCATCCAAAATAATAACTGAGGAGAAAAGGGCTCAAAGCAGACAAAGTGTGGGGACTGGGAGTTCGGGGAGCTCACCTGATACAGAGAGCTGTCCAGCTCCAGTATGGCAACTGTGATCTTCACAGGCTTGCAGAAAACCTTCAAAATATAATCCTTCGTCCTGGGGGTACATGAGAGAGAGTGGTCACAAGGCAGAACATGCAGTGCCTAATGCTGAAGAGCAACCTAAAAATATCAATCTGCTTGTGGATTACTGTAACATTAAAGAAAACTGAGCAAGAATAGCAAAGGTGTCATTAACACTGAGCTTGTTACACTGTTTTTGAGCCATATTAACTGATACAAAGGAGCATAAATACAAATATGTAAAACAGTGGTGGAAATAAGGGTTTAATTGTTGCATATATTTATCTTTTTGTGCAGCACTATGACAGAATATATCATGTCTCAGTAACTGAACATCTATTCAAGGGGAGAAAGACAGGTCAGTGTCACAGTCGAGCCTTAGGAATCTGTGTCAGGGGCCCTTTGGTGGAACCACAGATTGTAATCTACACATCTGCAAGTGTCATCACAGGATGGTGTTCACCCCTTAAAGAGCATAAAAGAAAGGGCACTGACAGAGACTTACAGTTTGTGAAAGGCACACATAAGCAGCCCAAGGCCCAAGAGCACCAGGAACGATGCCAAAATCTTAAGGAACCCAGAATCTGTGACAGAAATGAGCAACAGGCAACACTGTTTACTACACCCATTTCATTATTCACTTAGTACAAGAGGTCCAAATCTGAAAATCTGTCTAGCATTCTAGCATTTAAAAATGGTTGCAAAACGCATCGCTTTTGGACACATTTCTCTTGCCTCCTGACAATTACGTAAATTTGCTACACACCCTGCAGCCTTGGCATCAGTACTCCCCCCAGGGGGTAATGGATGTGTGTTCTTACAGTTTGGGTGGTTTTTCACTGGGTCACTTTGTGGTCCCAAGCCTGCAACAGTCTGTGCCTGCACAAAAACGGTGAACTCCATGTCCTCCAGCAAGTTGGGAATGGTGCAGGTTTTCAGCCTTGGGTCTGCCACTGGTATGGTGTATGGACCTGAGACCATGAATTCACTGTAAATCACTTTTGCTCTTAGCAGCAAAACTAACCTGATGTATGTTGGCTTCAGAAACTTCATTTTTAATTGTCACTGTCTTATACAGATGAACACACAGCTTAAATGCCTATGGGTCCAGCGTAAAATCCAAGTGCCCCCTTGGGATTAGAATCTGAAACTTTTTACATAGGTCAAGTTCCTTAACCAATGCACCACTTTGTCACACACAGTACTGTGCAAAAATCTTAGGCACCTGTGGGAAAAATGCTATAAAATGAGGATGGCTCCAAAAATAATGCCATGAATACTTATTAGTCAATAAACCTTCAAAAAAGTGCAGCAGACAAAAAAACCTCAATCATATCAATATTTGGTGAGACCACCCTTTGCCTTTAAAACACCATCAATTCTCTTATGCAAACTTG